>PVHY01009541.1:0-56435 GCA_004024945.1 Uropsilus gracilis
AAAAAAAAAAAAAAAACCACAGTAAAAGAGTGTCTCTGTTCAGTTGCTATAACCTACTTCTGAACTCTGACATTTTGCTGCTATTTTGAAGCCAGTTACAGTGAAGATAACAACTGTGCCATTCCCATTTGGCATGTAATTGAGTGAAAACTCTGTTTCAGTCAAGTTCTGATTTTTATCTATTGTGTGTGAGTGCAGGGTGTGTGTGTGTGTCTGTATGCCTCTGTGCGTCTGTGCACGTGAATATGTGAAACTCCTCATGAATAAGAACAAGTTGTTTGAACAGTGAAAAGTTTATTTAAGAAAAACTAATGAAAATAAAATCTTTATGGTGTGTGCACCTGTGTAGAATCTGCAGGGTTTCTGGCTCCAAAACCTAGCTTGATTCCTCTGGAGGCAAAAGAGAGGTTTTGCTTTTC
Organism: Uropsilus gracilis; assembly: GCA_004024945.1. NCBI lineage: Eukaryota > Metazoa > Chordata > Mammalia > Eulipotyphla > Talpidae > Uropsilus > Uropsilus gracilis. The sequence goes on from PVHY01009541.1 coordinate 420, forward strand.
CTAGAAATGCATTATTTGTAACATCAGCATGCATTAAGTAACAAAGACGCCCACAATTATCCTATAAGACTCCTTGTCTGCTCCCTGAAAAATAGCCTAATAATTCGCAGTCATAGCCTGGAAACTTTATTCTCAAGGTTTTATTTAGCAATGGAGCAAAATGTGTTCTTTTGACAGTTGAAAGTTTTGTGGCTTTCCCGTGGATGTGTTAAATGTATTTGGTTGAATTTGGGTCAGAAATTACACTTGATTTTTTAAGTACAGCATTGCCATAGCTTAGACTAATTTGACACGACAACTTCATTAGCCTCTAGACTTTCTCGTAGACGATGGTTCATAGAATGGAACCTAGTCATTTGATTACAGATTTTCTGGTCTTGTAAATTTGCTGCTGCAAACACCTGCCATTTTGGAGGAAGAGATTAGAAAAAACTTGTGACCTTTCCAGTGCTGAAAGAAGAGAAAGGGAGTTGAAAATAAAGTCTTGTCAGTTTATCCATGGGGAAGATCTACAGCAGCTGGTAAGGCTGCTTGTCTTTTAAAGGTTATTTCTGCTTAGGTGATTTACAATTGAAAAGGGGATTCAAATACCTTTTCTTGCAGACAGAAGCTACATTATTGACACTTAGTACCTTTCCAAAATAATTTCATTTGACTTGAGGACAAAGGATCTGATGGAACTTTAACCTGAAGTGTATTAGAATAATCACCAGTGTCTTGACACAAATCTGCTCTAAAAGGACACCCAATTATTGTTAAGAGCCACGTGAGCTGCAACTTTGAGCACTTACTATTTTAATATTTATTAATTTTTAGTCACTTATTTCAATTTTGTTCCAGCAGATCAAAATTGACTGCATTCTAAAAATTACATAAATATTCCCAAGTGAGGGACCTTCCAAATATAACAACCTTCTCATTGAAATATATTTTAAACAGTCACTAATTTTCTTCATATAGTTTGGTTAATTTAGAATACTTTCTTTCCTGGAAGCAGTAATTAATTTTCATTAGAAAATTATGAGTCACATAATCTTGTGTAAAATAACGTATATTTTGTAAAATAACGTGTCAACCCAAGAATAATAAGGCTACAATCGTCATGGAGCATTTATTAAAGACTATGGATCAGGATCCAATGCCACAACTACAAGGCCATTGGTCCCTAGGTACATTCCACAAAGACCAGGAAATGGGGAATTTTTAAGGGTTAGGCAAGGAAGGTGATCCTGATGATGGGTATTTTGAGACTGTTTCCTTTGTCTTTTTATGATTGCTCAACAAGGTCTTCAGACAGAAGGCTGCAGTGCAGGGTCTTTTGTAACAATCAGCAGATGGTCTCCTGTTTCTTTCATAGTCACAGATAAGGTGGAAACGGAATTGTTGAGTCAGGCTGCACTCAGCATTTCACACAGCATTCTCAATGTAGCAGTTAGAGACTGAGATGAGTTGAATTAAAATAGATTCCAGAAACTCAACATTAAAAGAAAAAAGGAGAAAAATATGGCATGTGGATTTACACACATAAATATATTTTGGGGGGCTAAAACTGTAGTTTCATCAGATTCTCAAAGGGGTCAGTGATCTCTCCCCACACTCCCAAATGAAGACTATTGCCCCATAAGGGATTCCAGTATCAAATGACTAATACTGCTTGACTAGTTGTTCTTTATCTTTAAGGTCTTTCCAATCCTGTGAGTCTGTAATCTCATAGTTAGGAATCTATATTTTTCTTCATGTAGATTATATGGAATTATGCAAGGTTGAGCATGTATGGATGGTAGGAATACATGACTATGTGAGACTATATGAATGTGATAAGGAAGACAGACTTGATGATTTTTTAAATGATAAAAATAATTCAAAAATAATGTACTCTAGTTGAGTTTTTAAAGAGCATATCTACAATTTTCACAGGAGATTGAAAAAACAATATGTCTACATCAATCACTGGAAACAGAATAACTCTGCAGTTATTGCCCTATTTCTTCAGTCTTCTCAGAGAAAAGACACATTTTTAATAATATGTGGAGTGGTTTTCACATCAACATGTCACTTTCTGGTAGCAAGAGCATGTCTATGTGGCAGGAACCATCTTAGACTATAATTGCACTAATAGGCCGTTGATCTTAAAGATATCCAGGCAGACCTTCACAAATAGCCTGTAATGACTGAAATTTTTGCATCATTGTTGAGTAAATACTTAGCACAAATCTTTCTATTTGCTATTACAAATGATAAAATAAACAGTACATATTTTTAGGAACTTATAATTACATGTACTTACACAGTCGTTCAAAATAATAGAGTCTTCAGAGAAGTTGTAGTCTTTATCAGTAAGATAAAGTGAACATTCTGTTCTCTGTTGAGATCATAAGGTTGAAAATGAGAACTTCTATTTTTGGCACCATGGATGACAATTTTTTTTTTCAGTGAACAAGTTCATTTAACCTTTTCTTGCTTTAGTGCTTCTAACCTATGTAGAGATAAGTCCATTTTTATAAATAATCTAAAGTAAATGCTATGTAACCAATCAGCATTTTTAACCAGTCTGCTGTTAATCTTCAAGTGAGAAATACACATAGAAAAAAATGAAATTAGCATCAGTCATAAATCAAATATATGCACTACAAAAATTAACTGTCTTCCACTGCACTATCATACAAGGTTTAGGGCTGGTAAAGATCTCTACATCTAGTTTTAATCATTTCCTTGCTTTCTTTTTATACAGTCATGGATTAGTTACAGGGATACCTCTGGAGGATGTGTTAGGCCATTTTATTATTGAGCAAATATCATAAATTATGATTACATGAACCAATGCAGCATAAGCTACTACACACCTAGGTTATATATAACTGTGATCCCATTGTAGATTTGACCCATAATAGATCAAACTATAGTAAAGAGGTATATGGCTGTAGTTTAATTACTTGTGTATTTTCCTTAAAATATTCAATGTAATGTTATTTGCTTAACATGTTATAAAAGAGATCATGTTGATAAAATCTTTGGTGATGGTCTTTTATGATAGAAAACTGCTAAGACTCCATCATTTGTGTATGTGTGTGTGTGTGTGTGTGTGTGTGTTGTGACAGGTCATTCGTTTTGACTATTGCATGATATTCTATTATGTGAAAATGCCACACATTATTAAATTATTCTTGTATATGATAATCATTTGTTTCCAGGTCTTCTACAATTAACTAGGTTTTCAAGTAAATTACTGCTGAATTAGTACTAGAACCAAAGTCTAGTCTTAGTTCTAATTCTGTTAGGTGTGGACAGTTCTCGTAAAGCAGCACATAAACAGAGCATCCTCATATGTAGAGAAAAAAGAAACTTTTCTTCACTGCTTACTGGTAATGAGCTGAAATAATTGAAAAATTGCATTATGATTTCCATCCATAATTCCTATTGATAGCAGTGTTCTATTTTCTACCAAGAGCATTATTTCACAATTTTGCCTTCTAGCTCTTTGAGAGCCTAATTTAGCATAAGACACTATTGTATTTTAGTAATAGCATGAGCAACGTTTTCTCATATATATTTTGTTATCCAAATTTCTAGGAGGCAATGTAAAAATGTAATTACCAATCATTGTATAATTGGTATTATATCACCAAAACAATTATGAGATTCCCTTCTGGAATAATTTAATTTTTTTAATTGAAGTAAATGACTTTACAAAACTATAAATTTCAGGAATATAACTTTTCATCTCAACAAATGCATTTCTCATAATACTCCCACCATCAAAGGTGGAATACTTTAACATACTTAGGATCAAACTTGAAAAACTATTTTAGGATCCATCCAAAATTTTTTCAAATGTGCCCACAGTCCTTTTCTTACTAAGTTAGCACTAGCACCCAATAAATAACTTTTTACAATAACCACAATTTTAGTTATATGGCCTAATCTCCTAGATAAAGAGAAAGGAAAGATATTCCAGATAATCTTGTCTCCCCACAGTACTAATTATACCCATAGACCATATAATAGAGATCCTAAATATTTAATAAGACCTATACTTGGAAACTTTTTGTACTTCATTTTCTTCTTTCCATTGTCTCAAATATAACAGTTGTCATACATCCCCAACTTTTTCTACTGCCTAAAACCCAGGTCAAAGTTATTTTGCTCTCTATTCCCCATTTGTTAGCATTTGGAGGTGCAGTCATACACCCAGAACTATTAGTTAATAGTCAAGAGCATTCATTTTGAAATGTATCTTCTCAAGTTTTGGGGAGACTATGCAGAGAAGTAAGCAAACATAAAAATAAAGAGTGAGTCAAGCAACAATAGGCCGGGCACGGTGGCTTGTGCCTGTAAGCTTCAGCCTATGAAGCAGCCGGGGCTAGGGATCGCGGTTCGAGTCCCGCCTGGGGCCCGTAGTGAGACCTAGTTCCAAAAAAATAGCTGGGCGTGGTGGTGCGCGCCTGTAATCCCAGCTACCTGGGAAGCTGAGGCTGGGGATTGCTTGAGTCTGTGGTACCCCAGGCAACGAGAGCCTGCGGTTCCACAAGCAAAAATAGTGAGACCTAGTCTAAAAAAAAAAAACCAAAAAACAATAAAAACAGTAAAATAAACCATTTACTACAGAGTCACTAAGTGAGGGTGTAGGAGCCAGCAGAGTCACATTCCTCAAGTCTTGCTTCTGGGAAGATGGACCTAGTGGCAGAAACAGGTCTGGAAACCAACAGAGGCATCATTCAGTGGCAATAGCCAGATTATATATTTTTTTGTGTTAAGTGCAATGATGTTCCTCTTTCTTTAAGATCAAGAAAGAACAACACCAATAGCATAAAGGATTCTTTTCCTCTGATTTCCTTACTACTGTTTCTTTTACACACCTTTTTAATTGTTTCAAGTACCTATCCACTAGAAATAGTAAAAGGCAGGTAGTTACACAAGGATGACAGTGCCACACACATATCCTTCTAAAGCACAGGCAATGCTAACTATTCTGAGAAATGTAACTATTCTGAGAAACATGGGCATCAGTGTGGAAGAGGTTATTGGCAGTACAATGAAATTAAAGACTCCTACCTCCTAGAGTTTCTGATAGAAAGTATGTTCTATTAAATTTCCCCTATGACCATTTGCTTATAATGCCAGACATTGTTGACTGCTTATTTTAGGAAGTGAATTATAACCGGGTTCTATTAAAATTTATTTGGAAATCATTCAACTTCTTTACAGATGAGACAGCAATTACTTCTGAGTCTTCTGTGAGAAAGACTAGCCAGCTACTACAAGACAGTAAGAGAAGTAGAATCACTAGACATTAGCTAAGCAAATAAGCTGTAAATATGTTTTTCATCCAAATGTGACAAAGATTTATGTTATTCAAATTCCAATAAAAATTTAGCACTAAACTAGTAACATTATAAAATTGGGAGAAATTTATGATCTTACAAAATGATGAAAACAGCATAGTAGTTCAACTAAACTTCTCAATAATATTTTAAAATTTCAAGATAGTCCCAAGAGAGCACAATAATTTATTAATTACGATGGTTGATGGTTGAAGAGTTTGTAATTAAAGTGTGATTCAAATCACATTGTTGATATTTCATGCAAAATACCTTGTCAAGCATAAGCAATTACTCAAACAATAGAAAGAGGAAGAGATTCATTTAAAGAAGCTTCATTTGCCTTAATTAATTTTGGCACACTATTATAGATGAGGAAAGAATTTTCAAGATCTTTGCGGCATAAGAACTAAAAGTAATAAAATTACTGAATCATACTTGGTATACAGATTTTAATCTTAGAAAAGATAAGCTTGGGTAATGAAGAGTCCATTTAAAATATGGATTTAATCATCATGGTGTTAAAAATAAAAGCAAATGTAATTGACTATTCTTGTAATTATGGCTTCATAAAGCCAAGTGCAAAGATAAGTTGAGGTTTCCATAGACTCAAATATGTGTCTGTAGAAATGAATTTTCTGCGATTTGGATTTTTATATAATGAAAATTGACTGTTAAATTGAAGTTTAAAAAATCTCAAAATATCCTATTTTTATTTATCCATCTAAATTATTATAACTACAGAATAATAGGAAATTAAATATTGACTATGGATATTATTTCATAAATTATTTCCATTCTGTAAAAGATAAAATAATATTTCTCTCTTATTGACTACCCCATGGTTAAAAAGGCTTATATTTATTCATTTATTGTAAAATTACTGAAAGCTTTTGACCATCAAATACTTATTTTGAAAATATTTTATACAATAGGTACCTAATTAAATATGACCATACAAGCAAAATATTCATAAGTTAGTCATCTATCTGTATGTTTTGTTTATTACATGTCAAAGGTTCAGACATCCATAAATATTGATTTTATTTTGGAAAGCCATTTTTATGACTTAAAAAAATACTTGCTTATTGAACTATATTTGAGTGTGTTTGGTATTAATGCACATATTAACAACCAATAAGAAAAGTAGTTTTACTCATTATGATGGCTGATTTGAATAAATAAAACTATTTAATTGGATCTCGAAACAGTTGCATTGTAATTAAGCTGTTGACTTGCATTGCAAATGAGAAATAATCTTTTAAAGACATCATTTCAGACATTGCAATCCAAAATACATAATTTGATCTTAATGTAGCAAGTTATTTAGGAAATAAATTCATTACATGTTGTATGCTGATTTGGAGGGACATTTCCTGTGTCCTGCTCTTCTCTATTTTCTTCCCCATGACTTGGCCTCTAAAAACAAAGAAATTTATTCTCTTTACCTTATCTCATATGATTGTCTTTTTCTTCTACTGTGTCTGAAAGAGGAAAACAAGTTGAATAAGAAGGAACCATTCCTTCCCTCTCCCTCACCAAACCCCACCCCCTCCATTTTGCTCCCCCCAGCCCCACCCTGCACTATTTGAGCCTAAGATTCCATTGTTCTCTATATGATACTGTTTTTTTGTTTGTTTGTTTTGATTTGTTTTGTTTTTAATGTAGTAGTAATGACCTCAGGGCTCAGATTATTTCCATGTGAATGCTCTTCCTTTTATAGCAGAATATTCCATTGACCTTTCTTAAAATATACAAATAATTCTTTAGAATCCTTGTTTACTGCTAAAAATAATACAAACCTATCGCATCAATAGTTTTCATGAGTTAGACCTCCAATTTGTGAATGTGAATATATTTCTGATAGTGCAATAACAATTCTTACCCTAGATAAACAATACTAATTTTCAATTTGCAGCTAACTGCAGATTTACTATTCATAAAGTTTATGACTTACTAGACACAACCTGGCCTTAGTTTTGGCTCAGCAACAACTTTTCTCACATTCATAATATCCAGCCGTGAGACTTTACCTTCTTTGTGTGTGATTACCCAGTAAAGCATGGACAATGGTGCCAGTCACTCAGGAGGTGTTAGTGAGGGCAGTTGCAATTTAGTGCATCTTTAGATTTCCCCAAAGGTGAATCTGATAGTAATTATGACTGATCCGGGACTCTTGTGAAAACAGCTCAGAAGGAAGTATTACCCTCCAGTGATCTTCCCCAATGGGTTATAAACGTTTACTTTCATTTCATTTCATTTTTATAAATAAATCTAAGTAATGGGGTTGTTGAACACCTAGACAGGTAGTATTTCTGTCTTGTCAAGAGATAGTTAAATAAGACTCTAACCACTTTCTGGATTCTGAATCTACTAGATAGTGGGAACTTCAACCTACATTATGCCTAAAGATTGAAAATATACAGCTCTAAAGAAAGGTGTGCCTTCTGTCAATTTCCTTCATTTCTCATTGGCAGGACTTGGCTACACATGAGATTCTTTATTCTTGAGTATGCAGTGACAAGCTGGAAGACCTTGGTGAATGGTGACCTTGGTACTGAGCACATGGTCTCCCATATTATAAGTTACTCTCTCACGGGAGGCAATTTCAGCATTACTCCAGAGAAGAAATTCTACCAAGGTGCAGTCAAGTTGCTAATCGCTCATTCTGTCACTAGAGAGGCTTACAATAGCTGCTTCCAGCTTCTTTGCTCTGCTATCCATGTAGTAACACTTCACCATAAGCATTTTTATGTGCTCTATACATCTGAAGTGTACTTAAGTGAAAATTGAAATACTAATACAGTAAAGTGGCAATCTAAAACACAAATAACAGAAACCTTTTTTTAAAAACACATTACTGAGTGTGAAGGGGCTGGGTTGCAAATACTATCAAAGTGTGAATTGAAAAGAATTGAAATTTGCTTACCAAGACCTTACCAAAAAGGTAGAAGGCTATTGGTTGTCCTAGTAGTTCACTTTTAAGTACTTTTTCTTTTTACATCATTTTCAGGTTATATTTGATTTCTTCCTTCAAGTGTAGAGCCAGTAGTTCTCCCACCACAATAGCACCTTGTGATCCATCCCACAGCCCCAGTGCTCTTCGACCTCTTCTGTTTTGACTACTATTCTTCCCTCTCCCCTGAGGAATACCTCAGCTCTGTTGTCAGCTTGTAAATTTCCTCTTTCTATGGACCCTTTTTTTGGTTTATTAATGGTCCAAGTATAAGTAAAACCACTGGTATTTATTTCCTTCTGACTTGTTTTGCTGAACATAATCCCTTGTTCCATCCATATTACTTTAAGAATGGACTTGTTCCCAGTTGTTACGCCACTGATTTCTGACATCTTTGTGATTTCTCATTTTTTCTGGAATATCATGTTTGATGTAAGAGAGGAAAGTAAGGAAAAGAAAATGTATAAAGGTATCTTGCATTGAAGTCTTAACCAGAAGGTTATGGAGAACATAGAGGAAAAAGAAAAGATGATACCCAACTCGCTTACTGGATGACCTCTTTGTTTCTTCTAGCTGGTAGAAATATGGTTTTGTTCATGTGTCTCCACACTCCTTTCTTCCCCCTTGCCTGTAGCATGACTCAGGTTAGTTTAACCTATGACAGTGCCAATATCTCATTCCCCTGGTGGGTGATTTATTTAGTATGTTGGGGCCCCATCTCACCAATGTGGTATGACTTGACCAAACTCTGTGTCAGATACATAGGTATAAAAAAAGAGACATGGAAACAAATGGTAACTCCACCCATTTGCTCTTTAGGGTGCGATTTTGTCTTTTGAACAGCCTTTTGAAGACTGAAAACAAGTCTCCAAAGATATAACTGACAGTCTGAACATTCCAAAGAAGCAAAATCCTAGATTGTTTCTAAAAAAATTTTTATTTTGTAATTATCATACAATATTGGTCATGTTTGCATGGTTGTATGTACCCCTTATTCCCCACCTCACCCCCCCCTTTCTCCTTTCCTCCCTCTAGTCACTCCAACTCCTCTCACTGCAAGCTGTTGGTCCATGTTTGGCCCATTGGTCTTTTCTTTTTCTAGATCTATGTCTTTTTATCCTGGGTGTGGATTTGCACTCCTGGACAGCAACAGATGGGGCTGCTTGGATCTCCAGGAGTAGCTGAGGCAGAAAGTCAGGACGAGCTCGTTGCAAATTTGATGTTAGGCAGATATGTGGTGCGGTTCTTCAGGATCCTTTCTGTCACTTGTTGCTAGTTCTGTGCCATACAGTTCTGATATCTGGGTTTGGGAATCCAACTCCCAGCATTTGGCGGTTAGACATTCACTGCTGGGGCAGACTTCTCAGGTGGTTGGTCGAACTCCTCTCCTCTCTCCTGCTAGCAGTTCTGCCATGGGGCCACAGCCACTCATGGTGGCTTCTTCTGCCATTTATTGGTAAAGGAGGGAGGCTGTTTGACGAAGCACGATGCTGTGGGCCTGGGGTTTGATTCCCCAGTGTCAGAGATGATGCAAGCAGGAATCTGTGTCAGGTCACCTCAATCTCTGGTTTCACATTCCTGTCTCAGTGGTTCCCAACACAGTGCTTGTCCCACCCAGGTGGTGAGTGTATCCAGGGCCATTATTGCTTCCTTTCCTCTACATAATATCTCCAGCTGCAAAGACTGGGTTTTTCATTCCTAGTGCAGGTCTTTTGAGGTTGGAGTAAATCAGAGGATGAAACCCCCCTAAGCCTACATCGCCCAGAAGTGCTCAGCCCCCATCCCCTGCCCATGTGGAGGCAGAGGCCAGCCAGCTTCCCCATTCTGAGATCCCTGAATCGAGTCCCTGAGGTCCTGGTTGGTTGCATAGGACTCACCCTTGCTTCACACCCCTGCCAGCGACCTAGGCTGTGGCAGGGGTGAGCTGGAGCTCCTCTCCAAGGGTCCACACAGTTCTAAAGTACCTCAATTCCTACCTCCAGCCAAACAAGGCTCTCTGGTTCAGACCAGGAAGTTGAGCCTACTAATCCCCTTTCCCAGCTCATGCCTCTTGGGTGTTCCACCCCCGCACCCCAACACTGAAAGGGGTAGAGGCCAGGGTCTCCAGCTCTGAGTCCCCCAGACCCCAAGATTCTGAGAGTTTAGTGGTGCAGGGTTTACCCTATCTCCTACGGGGGCTCCCCAGAGGGCCAGGCCTTTCAAGGGGGCCTCAGCTCCTGTTCCCAGCCCAGCCTGGATCAGGGCCTGGGACTAGCAGATGGTGCCTACAAATTCCCTCTCCCAGCTCCAGACCCCCAGGGTTCTGCCTAGTCTCCAACCCCCCCCATCCCCTTCCCAAATAAGGGAGAGTCCCAAAATCCTAGATTCTTGATGACAGGATTTAGTCCCTGAATCATATCTCTAGATTGACCTCCCCTTGGACCTTCTTACTATTAGCTCTTCCCAGTGTTTGTGCCAGTGGTTCCCCAGATTTGCTGCATGAGATTCAGCTAGAGAATTTAAAAAGGCCTCATTGTCTCATTCCCTACTTCACTATAATTTGATCTGATTGTTGGGGGGTGGGGGGGAGCCAGGCATCTGTACATTTTAATGTCTCCAGGTGATTCTATTAAAACTCATCTGGTTTGAACCATTTCAATTTTATCTTTTGTTTGTTATTTCTATTGGCATGCTGACTAACCAAAAAATACAACCAGAATTTATACTTAAAAAGTTGAAACTGAGCCGGGCGTGTGGCGCATTCCTATAATCCAAGCCCTGGAGGCAAAAGACCTGGGATAGCCTGAGTTTGAGGGTTTGAGACTATCCCGGGCTACATAGCAAGACCTGGTTTCAAAAAAGCAGCTGGGCGAGGTGGCAGACGCCTATAATCTCAGCTACATGGGAGGCTGAGATTGGGGATCACTTGAGTCATCGGGATCAGGACTACCCCAGGCAACATAGTGAGACCTAGTCTCAAAACAAAACAAAACAAAACAAGCAAACAAAAAAAGGTGAAACTGAAAACATTATTTGTATGAGTAACTGCACTGGATAAGAAAACAGAAACAATATTAAGAAGTGTGTAATAAAGAGTCAGAAAAATGCTTCCATGGTTACAAAAGGAACTCCAAGTCAGTTACTTAGCAATCTAATTGAATGATATTCAAATGTAATCAAGTACCTACTACCTTTGATAGAGTAGTCTTACTGATTATTTCCTTCCCCAAAGTTTTTTGCATCTACTTAATAACCTTGTTTAATTTATGTATAATAATTAAAAGTGAGAGAAATCTTTTATCATTATCTGAAAACTATGTCTACCTAATAGAAACAAACATTGCTTTCTATTATATATAATTTCAAAACATGAAGATTTATTTTTCTCTCTCCCTCTCCCTTCCCCTCAACTCCTCCCCACCAGCTCACAGTTTCTTTTTAATTACCAGTGTATCCTTCATTAAGATACTCTATTCTTACCTCCTTTTTTGGGTTCATGATTTTATTATATTGACTTTACAACTTGGAGTGCATTTGGGTCAACACATGTAATGTCCCTGACAGTCCAGCTCACCATGACCCTGGGACTCAATCAATTTATAATATAAGTTGCTGCTCTAATTTATAGGAGCAACATATTCTACTCTCTGGAAAGCTGTACTTCCTCTTATTCTGAGGAAGGAACTTGTTATCTCCCTGGCCAGAAGAGTGCTCACAGAAAAGTAACTTGGATTTAGAACCTTTGAATGAGAGCCAGCAGACAACAGCTTTCTCCTCTTTTCACAATTTCTTAAAAACACTATGGCCTTGCGAGCTTGTTAAGGCTTTCAGGGTCAATCTAAGAGTGAATCTGTTGGGCAGCCTGAAGTCTGACCCTGTTTATGATCATACCACATCATGCACCAATATGGCAGCTGCCAAAGAAAGCCCAGTGTCTCTGAAAATGTTCTTGATGTCATATAGTTATTCCTCCTTTCCACTGAGCAAACTATGCTCTTGATTTCTACTTTCTTCCTTCAAGTCAGAGAACCAAAAAAATGGAACCAATGTTACATAATCAGGCATCCCTAGTCTTTTCAAATAGCAATGTAGGTCACTCATTTAAATAAATAAACCTGAACTGTTGACACATAAATGAGCTTTGTATGCCACTGATCTTATCAACATAGAATTTTTTAATATCAGGAAACATACTATATATAAACATATGTTATATATAAACATATAATATAATTCCCTATACAATAAAACACTGACCACCCAACTTTATTAAGTCAACTTTTTTCCTAAGTATGTCTTTAATAACTAGGCAATGAGACTATCAAAAGAAAGACTCGATAGATTTTGAAACAGGCGTGATGCCGACAGTTGTTTTTCTTTAATGCTGACTTAGACTGACAATTATTTCTGAAAAAGTGAATGGGCAATGTGGCAGGCAGGAATTCTCAGTGACCAAGAGATAGATTCTTTGCATCAATCTGGGTTGATAGCATTTTCCCAATTGAGAGTAGGTAGTAATGAAGCACTTTAAACCTAATTAAAACTTGCTGAGCTTCTCTCCGAGCATCCCCCCCCCCAAATTTAGATTTTCATATCATTTAGTTTCACAGCTATGGAAATACAAAGGTAAAGCCTAAGGACAGGTTAATGACGCATTCAGATTCAAATCATCTCCCACATTGATAAAACTGCCCTACTTTTTCTTTCAGAGAAAAAAGTCTTCGGAAATATTTTCACATAAAATGTTGCATTTTGGTTTCTTTCTACTTACATTCTATAATTAAACCTGGCATATCACTTCCAAAAGTTAAATGAAGTTTTTAGTTCATTTTCAGGTCTGGGCGTTTTAATGAGTTAGCATCTCTGCTGCCTAAGACGAGTAGCAGTCACTGCTTTGCATGCCAGAGAATTTTTCTGACAGTAGTGATAATGATGCAGATGTTTCTCTTTGTAGGGATCTTCCAACAATATCCCTGATGAAAACACATGCCTACTTCCTGGCCAAAAAAAAAAAAAAAAGGAAATCTTTCTTAAAACAAAAATTTCCAATGTCTTCATCCTAAGATGGCAAATGTAAATAGCCCATTTTGTAACAGGCATAAAGTGATTTTTTTTCTCTTTTACTTATTTTTTCCTGGTCTTGTTATGGAGCCAAATTTTATAAAAAGTTATTCAGATTCCAGCTGGAAAGGGGATTATTTGAAGCATCAGGGTGACAGTTAGAGCAGAGAGGTCAAGCCTTGTGAATTGACTCTTGAAAATGATTTGCAATGTCATCTCAAAGCTTAAGTCTATGTCAGCTAATATGGCTTCAATATAAAAATAAATTGAGTTGGCGGTATAAGTTCTATGCCCATAAATTCATGAATACAACTTTGTCTTTTGACATTTACATAGATGACTATAGTGAAAGATCTATGTAAATACTTTAACAAATCTTTTTATTTAAAAATGGTGAGATTTTGTGAGGATGCAACTGGGGTTTTTGCAAAACAAAACTCTAGATATATTTTTGGGTTTAAGAAAATGTTTGCTGCTTCCCTTTACTCAAAGGAACATTTTAATGTGTTCCCAAAAAACAACCCTTTCATCATTTAGCTTTTAAAGAAAATTTCCAGTTGCTCTGTACAAGCAATGCCTTTACCCTATTTTTTAAAATGTCGTGTAGTAACAACATGAGATACATGCTCTTAAAAATTTTTAAATGTACAATATGGTGTTACTGGCTATAAGAATAATGTTGTAAAATGTATCTTCAGAATTTATTCATTTTGTTTAGTTGAAACTAGAGGTCCATTTCTAACTCCCCATCCCTCCTTTCCCCAACCTTCAGCAAAAATAATTCCATTTTTTCACTCCATTGATTGATTGTTTTAGACACCATTTAAAAATGGAATCATGCAGCATTTTTCTGAGATTGGTTTATTTCACTTAGCATAAACAAAAGACTACAAGTATTTGTGCGGATGTGGAGAAATTGGAGTCCTTACTTACCTTACTTCTGGTGGGGAATGCAAACTGGCACAGCTGCTATGGAAAATAGGGTGACTGTTCCTCAACAAATTAAAGGTAGAAACGCTCACTTTGGGGCATTCATCTGAAAGTATTAAAATCAGGATCTTGAAAAGCTGTGAATGTCACCCTACGCATAACATCATGTGGACCCTGAAAGTATTGACAGCCTTTATTTTGACTATCACCATGAACCTTGAACTAAAGAGTGGGTGAGCAGCATAGATATATTGTACTTATTGCTTGCTACAAGAAAAAAGTCTTCAATTTAGATGCTGTGTTAAGAAGAATATACCAAAATGCTGCATCAGATGGGCCACATCAAAATACTTTTTTTTTCAAAACTTAACCACCCAGGGAGTGATTATAAGTCTCTTTTCTCTCCTTGGGTAACTGAGCCTTCATAGTCATTAAGGCATTCAAGTAAACAACTCACCACAATAGAAAAGGAAGGGTCCTGGGCAACATGGGTAATTCTAGCCAAATAATATGTTATTGCTAACAGCATGATTAAGTTTGTATGCAGCTATGAAAGGGGATTATGTTTTCTCTGTCTTATCTTTGAAAGGACACATGGACTGCCCTTTTGTAGAACCAACCTTAGAACATTTCTAGACTCTGCTTTTATAAACAAAGTATGCTAGTTACATTTGTTTGCTTGACTTTAATTGCTTTTTTAATCTATAAGAAAGTGGACAACAAAATCATTATTTCTCAGCATATTTAGCCCTTGAGTAAATAAGCTTGAGAAAAGAATTCTTATCAGATGTTGGCTTTAAGTCAAGAGTATTAAAATTGCTGCCTTTTGTCCCCTTTTTTCTTTCACCAAATCTGAATGTGTTTAAGCGCTTGGATTACAAATCAGAATTTTTTTAATATACGTATTTCACATCGTTGTATTGCCCAGGGATCACCCACCACCTTCCCCTCCCTGACTAATACCTCCTATCTCCCCCTGCCCCCCCCCCAGTTGTGTACTTTGGTTTGGTTGTTAGCTTGTTTTGACAATTCCTCCTGACCTTTTGCTTGTTTTTCCTATATCCCATATATTAGTGAAACCATTTGGTTTCTGTCTTTTTCTTTCTGACTTGTTTCTGTCAATATGATTTCTTCTAAGGTACATCTATGTTATAAATTTGTCAAATTTGTCATTTTTAATGATGAGTAATTTCCATTGTTTGTTACTAGACCTTTTTCATTCATTCATCTGTCTTGGGACTTTTGGGTTATTTCCATGTCCTTGCAATTATAAATTGTTCTGCAGTAAATATCCGGGCACAGGTGTCTCTTTGTACTCACATTGAGGTTGCCTTTGGGTAGATTCCCAGAAGAGCAATTGCTGGGTCAAATGGTAATTCCATTTTCATTAGTTAGAGGGTCCTCCACACAGCTTTTCACAGTGACTGCACCAGTTTACATTCCCATCAGCAACGTAAAGGTGTTCCTTTCTCTCTACAACCATGCCAGCACTTGTTGCCCATTTTTTTGATGTGGGCCATTCTTACTGGTGTAAGATAGTATCTCATTGTGGTTTTTATTTGCATTTCCCTGATTGGCAGTGACATTGAGTAATTTTTCATGTGCCTGTTGGCCATTTGTATTTCCTGTCTGGAGAAGTGTTTTTTTAGTTCTTCTCCCCATTTTTTGACTGGGCTTCTTGTTTTGTTTTTGCTTAGTTGTGTGAGTTCCTTGTGGATCTTTGTTATTAAACCCTTATTAAGCACTTTTGTGAAGGGCAAAAACTTTTTCCCATTTGGTTTGCCTTCTTTTTGTTTTGTCTGTTGTCTCTTACTGTACAAAAGCTTTTCAGTTTGATGTAATCCCAGCTGTTTATGTTTTCCTTCATTTTTTTTTGCCAGTTGTTGATGGCAGAAAGTGGTTTCTGAATTATAATTCATGGAGGGTTTTTCCCAGGTTTTCCTCTATGTATTTTATGGTGTCAGGTCTTACATCTAAGTTTTTTATCCATTTGAGTTGGTTTTTGTACAAGGTATGAGGGAGTTGTCTTGGTTCATTTTTTTGCATGTCTTGGTCCAGTTTCCCCAGCACCATTTGTTGAAGAGGTTTTCCTTGTTCCAATGTAAGTTTTTCATTCCTTTGTCAAAGATTAGTTGACTATACATGTGTGTTTTTATTTCAGGGCACTCAACTCTGTTACATTGGTCTGATTGTCTATTTTTGTACCTGTACCATGCTGTTTTAATTACTATGGATTTGTAGTATAATTTGAAGTCTGGGATAGTAATGCTTCCATTCTCTTTTTTTTTTTTTTCTGGTATTTGAGGTCTTTTGTTATTCCATATGAATTTCAGTAGTTTTTTTTTCTATCTCTTTGAAGAATGTCATTGGGATTTTTATAGGGATTGCATTGAATCTGTAGATTGCTTTTGGTAGGATGGCCATTTTGATGATGTTGATTCTTCAAATACATGAGCAGGGAATGTCTTTCCATTTCCTTATGTCTTCTCTCTCTTTTAGCAGCGTTTTAAAGTTTTCTTTGTACAGTTCTTTCATGTGTTTTGTTAGGCTTATTCCCAGGTATTTGATTTTTTTCAGAGTGATGGTAAATGGGGTGTTTCTTTTAATTTCTTCTTCTGCTTGACTTTTTACATAAAGCTACTGTCTTCTGCGTGTTGTTTTTGTAAACAACTACCTTAGTGAACTGGCTTATTGTTTCAAAGCTTTTCTGTGGATTTTTGGTGTTCTCTACATAAAAAAATCATATCATCTGCATGTAATGATAGCTTCATTCTTCTTTCCTTATTTGTATCCTTTTTATGTCTTTCTCTTGCCTTATTGCCTTAGTTAGAACTTCCAATACAATGTTAAAAAGTAGTAGAGAGAGTGGGCATCCTTGCCTGGTTCCCAATTTTAATTGAAATGATTTTAGTTTTTCCCCATTTAAGATGATTATTTGCTGAAGGTTTGTCATAGATGGCTTTTATTACATGTTAAGGTACATTCCTTTTAGCCCCAATTTTTCAAGAGCTTTTATCATGAATGGGCGTTAGATTTTATCGAATGCTTTTTCTGCATCTATTGATATGACCATATGGTTTTGTTTTTCTCCTTGTTGATGTGGTGGATTATGTTAATTGATTTCTGGATGTTGAACTATCTCTGTACCCCTGGGATAAATCCCAACTTGGTCATAGTGAATTATGCTTTTTTGCAATGTTGTATTCGATTATAAATCAGAATTTAGTGATCATTTTATAGTCATAGTATGAATTTTGTGAGATTAATTATTCAGACACAAGTCTGGGTCCAGGGCAAAGTTGAGCAATAGACTGAACACATGAGGAAGCATGAGATGGAAAACTCACTGTGAAGAGTGTAGTTGGTGTGTCTTCTTTGATCTTCAGAATCTACATCATTAACTAGCTACTAAACAATATGTCTTGGAGATCACAACAATTCAAACATCATTATCCAAAGTTAAGCTCATCGTCCTAGATCCCAACTCATGCCACCAAACTGGACTTCTCTTTTTCCATCATGACCCAGTTCACCAAATTCTGTTCAGTTTATTACTTAATTGTATTCACTACTATGCCCTCTTCCCTACCAAAATACAAGTCTCCTTTCCAACCATAATCCATTTATAATGTCACAGATGTTGTGTAATATATACTTAAAGTTAAAAAAATATTTAAATCCAATTTAATTGGGCATGTGCTATCTCTGGCAACTTTATTATTAACTATCATGATTTTAATTCAGCCAATGGAAAAATTCTCAGGTTGATTCTCAACAACTGAGTTGAACTATTATCCTTTTATATTCATTCAGTGAGTTGATGTGACTCATATAACAATGACAGCACACTAGAAATTATACAAACTCATTAATTCATTTTTCTGGTAAAAATCTATTTTAAGTAGTAAAATAGGATTTTACAACACTTGCAGACTATTAAATGCACTAGTAACCCTCAGCAATGTTGAGTAAATATTCTAACATTTTGGATCTTTTGTGATATTTTACATTATCTTAATGCAATTAGTAAAAAGAGACATGTTTCAAGTTCCAAATCTTCTTTGAATTTTTCCAAAATAAGCAAATAGAGATAATCCGGTCCTTTTGAATGCTGCTAAACTAATTGGAAATGACATCTTCCCTAAATTTTGCTTAGGCATTTCCTGTCAGAGGGGATTCTGGCTGTGTAACAAGGACAGGATGGGAACAATTGCCTTCAGGGAATTCTTTTTTAGACAGCCATAAGGAAAGAGATTTCTCCCTGGTGACTTGGTCATCTGTTATGTGACCCTGTGGAAATATTCTGCTATTTTTTGCTTTCATTTGTTCCTTGCAGTTATTAAATGACTCATGCAAAGTATTTAATTTGTACTACCTTATGTTATATGTATTAGAAATGCATCAGGAATATAAAACAATTATCTAAAAAGTAAATAAATTAATAGTTGATGGCATAGTTTTTTTTAATTTATAGACATTCTCTAATTGTATAGTTTCACAATTAATTATTTTGTTTTTATATAACAGAACAATTAGTCATGAAACTATAAAAGCGAATAAAGCAATTCCTGTTCCCTTTGGGAAATTAAGTATATGGCACAGTCATTTTATTTCACTTACAAGATGTGATACAAGATATTTTCTGGATATTTCAAAACTGATAGAGATTCTGAGGACTATGTTATGTAATGTGCAAATAGTACTGATGCTTCCCTATTGAGTTCTTACAGAAACAAAAGCAAATTAAAGGATGTGCCATCTACAGTCAAGCACAAGGGGACATTGATTTTCTTTTTGAAGTGATCCCAGAATGCCATTCTTGAGGATTTTCTCATCCCTCCCACAATAGTTAGGGTCCTGGAGAACCTCCTTAGTGTTCCTTTCTCATTAGACTTAACCAGTAAACAGCATTTAAGGAAAAAAGTCCCAGTTCTTTTGTAACATGGGAAGTAAGTATGTAGATATTTAAAAGGATAACTTTGTATTAAAAGTTCTTCATCTTCATCCAAATTTAAGCATTGGAGATCATTTGCCTAACCAACTGTATTTTCTGTTAATGTGATAATAACCTTTTCACATATTCACTTTAAAATATTAGAATGGTTACAACCTATGACCCATTTAAGTTCAGTTTATCCTTTACAGCAAATCATAAATTATATATATATATATATATATATATATATATACACACACACACACACATAACTACAAAAGAAAGTCTGAATCATGGTTGAACTTGGAGGTACACATCATAAGTGCTATTGACAAAGAAAAATTGCTAGAATCAGAAGCATCCCAGAATGAGAAACTTTTCCAGCCCCTATGCCCAGCCCTGCCTAATGCCAGATATAGAGTCAGGATAAATGGACCACAACCCACTTCACCTCTCAGGGATCCCCAACTACTTTAGCTTCTGCATAGCAACCAGCTTCAAATTATCAGGGACCACTGCAAAATCCATTCTCCCCTGACTTTTGAGGATCAGCCTTTTGGGACCTATCCTACTGACCCCACCAATGTAAACAAATAAAGCCTCTTCTCTCTACCTCTCTGAGTCATTGTCTTCCTGGAATCATTGCCATAATGCTATGAAATGTGGCTTCAAGTTTCAGTGATATTGGTTAGCCCAGTCAGTGGTCCAGAGTCCTGCATTCCACCCTTCCTTCTCGGCAGGTTGCAAAACAGGAAAGCCCAGTAAAACGATCACAACTATATAAGAAATAATTACCACCCTGTGATTACCATGAGCAGTACCCAGATCTTCTCTGATGCAGTGCTCTCTGGTAGAATATAGATTGGGGAATCAAGCTTAGCCCTAGGTATCTTAAGCCTCCAGTCTTAATCTAAAAACTCTGTTTTAGGTTGAGAGGTAATGCGAGCAACGGTTATATGTGCTCCAGTCAGGCAACTTCTACTTGGGATGTTATGCTTTGCATGAAGAAAGAGATGTGTCTCATATCTCCTAACTTCATAGTACCACTAGGAAAACCATAGTTGGATACAGTTCCTGGGTGCTGGCCAAACTCACAAATAGGTAATCTCTCTTCCTTGGAAAAAGAACAAGTGGGTGTGCAGAAGCTAAGGTAGGAGGGGGAGTGTCTGAAAATTTTATATTTGTTTTCAATCTTCAAATTCAGTGGTTTTGGAATTTTGTTTTTTTGTTGTTGTTGTTTTTGTTTTTGTTTGTTTGTTTTTGAGACTAGGTCTTGCTATTTTTGCCCGTGAAACTGCAGGCTCTTGTTGCCCGGGGTACCACAGACTCAAGCATTCCCCAGCCTCAGCTTCCCAGGTAGCTGGGATTACAGGCGCGCGCCACCATGCCTAGCTATTTTTTTGGAACTAGGTCTCGCTATGGGCCCCAGGCGGGACTCTAACCGCGATCCATAGCCCCGGCCACTTCATAGGCTGAAGCTTACAAGCACGAGCCACCGTGCCCGCCTGGAATTTTGTTTTTAATTATAAATAGTGTCATTCTACGAACAAGTTGGTTGTCAGGTGCATCCTGTCAAGGTAAAGTTGAGGTAGGAGACTGTGTTGATGTTAATTTTATATACTAGAATAGTTGTATCCATGAATATCAACTGAGGTCTCTTCTTTGGTGCTAAAAGGGAGTATTGTCCCATCAAAGGCACTCACTACATACTGCATCAACAGGGTTAAGAAAGGTAATAGCAATGAAGTCAACTGCCTAAAAGGAGGCTTTTGTGTCCTTTAGGACTAAAAATTTCCAGAATTCATTTGTCTTCCCCTTCTGGGTTTGAAGACATAGAAATAGTTCACATGACACAGTTGTCACAGAACTAAGGAGGAATGCTTTCTCTTCAAGCTCATGACTCATTTCTGAAAGGAATGTCAGTAGCCATATTGATTTTACCAGTAAAACCATGAAACATCTGTTTAATGACTGAACCCTCCTCCAAAAATCATTTCTGCTAATAGAGATGTGTTGCCCTTTTCCTCCTTATGCCTATTATTATTTTTCTTGTCCAAAATATAGCATGTCTCCACCAAAAACAATCATAGAGAGAGGTAGAAAAAGAGATTACCTTGGAAATGTTGCCCTTCTTTAATTTTTACAGGATTAACTTGAGTCTTGAATGCCTTAATAGACAAGATGTATAACTAGTGTGTGCCCTTCAATTTTCCCTTTTTTGCAAAAAGTGGTTGGTTCTCGACTTTGAATTTTATACCTTAAATCCTTTATAGGAGCTCAACACTGCAATATATTAAACAATGTTTCCACAGTTGTAAAAACATGTGGAGACTACATAGGATATAAATAGATGGGTAGCTGCAGCTTCAAATAAATAAAATTTATTTTTGCCTAGAGAAAACTCAAGGGAAAAATTAGATATTTTTGAATGTCTGTTCCTTAACTATTAAACCAGATCACAAAAACTTCCCAAATAAGTAGACCACCTTTCATTACTTAAGTTCTACTTTTATTTACTCTCCTCAAATCAAGCACAGTATGTACATTCACTCAATTTTTGTATGCTGCTCCATTAAATACAATTAAATTCAGAGTCACTTACTCATTTTAAATATCTTAGTTGTTCAAAAGTCTGCATTCTGAAAACTGGTTGTAATTTCAATGATAAATACATTGTGGCTTAATATTGTAAAAGTTGTCCAACTTCCCAGATAACCTATAACTATAAAAGCATATAAAGGGTTCAAGTTTTACTTTAATAATATGAAAATCTGGAATATTTTGAAGTCATACACCAATGAAAATACTTTCCCTTCTTTCACTTAGTTGAGTTTCCAAATTTGAAAAATCAAGAAACTAAATTAAAAAAATTTAAATGTTATAGATACTGCTATCAGTCTTTATACTTTATTTTTTTCTTACTTAAAAATGTATATTCTAGCATGCTTTTTTGATACAAGTCATACATTTAACAAACTTTAATGAACACTATAATGTGGTAGGATATGGACCATATCATTTTCCATTTGGTCTTTGTTTCTCACTCATTTGCTCTAATAGCTCTGATTGTATGTCTTTCCACTTTTCTTCTCTCTTGAGGTAACTTGGTCTAATGTCATTTTCATTTTTCAGAATGTTGCTGAAAGCTTTATTTCTTTTTTCTAGTCACCGACATAGTGAGGCTTTTTCAATTCTAATTCTACTTCTACTGACAATTTAGTAACCAGTCTAACCATAACAAAGCACTACAAAACTTACAGAATACCCTATTTTTTTAAAAAAATGTTATCATTCAATTAGTTGTACTTATTGCTTTTCACTTTTAAAAACACAGAGAAATAGAACTGGTATCATCTTTTTACTACATTAAACAGTTTCTCAAATATATGTAGACCTTTGTAGTTCAAATATGTATTTCAAAGCCCTTAATTTCACTTTCCAGAACATGATGAACTTTCTGAATATGTCTATCTCTTAAGGAACATTTTTCTGTTTTTCCATAAAAAATATGAAACATGTTAGCATGTTCTAAAGTTGACTTATTAAAGTATAATTTGTATCGGATAATATTTCACCTTTTTAGTTTTAATGTTCACAAATAATTACAATAACCATTGCTATTACAAAAATATATAGCAGTTCTGCCAACCCTCTGCCCCAGATTCCCTCATGTCTCATAGTCCACATCATACCACCTCCAGTTTGGGACAACTTTTGATCTGTTTTCTATTGCTTTTCCTCTTCAAGAATGTCATATAAATGGAGAAAGTCTGGCTTCTTAAGGACACATATTCATCTGAGAGTCATTCACATTGCTGCATAGGTGACTAGTTCCTTTTTAACGCTGATTAGTATGTGTGTACTTTCCCAGAAGCCTTTAACCTAATTTCAATGAATTCTCATTGAACAGAATCCAGTTATAAGACCAGGCAGTCCTGGAAGGAAGGTGTTGAAAATGGGGTTTGGTCAGGTGAGCCCACCTAGTGTCTGCCTCACATAGGAGTTTTTAAATAATATTAACATATGAAAGCTATAAGAGCAGAAGACAGAGTCATCAAAGCCTAGTTTTGAACTCAAAGCTTTTTCAAGGTTTTCCTACTTAAATTGCTCTGTGTTATCATCACTGGCTGGATTTGAGTTAGGTGTTTATGACTTTATGACCTTTACTCTAACAAGCAGTATACAGGAAGAGTGCATGAAGGACACGGTTAAGTAGGTATTTGACTGTGGTAACTAACGTGAAGTCTTGTTGGGGGCTGGGGATACCCAATTTAAACATGAGTGCCATGCTCTGAACAGGTGGTAAATTAAGGTGGAACAAAGGCGTCAGATTTGAGAAAGTCTATTAACGAGAAAAGCAGAGGTGGGGACAAATCCACTTAAATAAGCATAAGGGCAGATAAGTATAATATATTTATGGAAGGATTGACTATGAAACAAAAATGGTGCACGTTCATGGAAATAACATGGAAACATGTTAACAGCTGATAGCCTGGAGAATTTGTACTTACAGATCCCACATTGCACAAATGTGTTTCAGAACAGCTATTCCATCCCCTTTTCAGATTTCCCACAAAAATTAAATACCTTAATTCTTTAATGAAGACATATGACTAAAAGGTAGAATCGGAATGGTGCTTCTACTTTTCTTGGCCAAACTAGTTTGTTTATTTCTTTCCAAGTAGGTCACCTGAGAAAATTAGTGAGCATTTGTGGATGTCAACCAAATGTACTTGAGAAATGATGAGCCAGCTGAAAATGCTAGGAAGAAATTAATCTCAGACATGCAATGAATGATCATTGAATGAATGAATGAATGAATAAATCAAATTTTGAATTATGCATGTTTGACTTATACATATAAAATAAGATTAACAGAAAGGAAGAATGTTGGTTTTATTACTGTATTCCAATTTCATCTTTTACTGAGATAGCTACTGCATCACGCTCCAAAAACATAACAAAACAAAATATGCACTGAATATTCACAACTTTATTATTTAAATCGTTAAAATGAGCACATTGTCCAATATATTTAACCTTATTGGTTTTTAAAAAGATCTTTCAACTCTCCATTAAGAGTCATCTGGAATATTTTGGTTTATTGAAAATAAAGCAATTTATTTTACTAGTGCCAGGTTAGGAAGAAACATTTATAATACCATCCCTGACAGTATAAGAGTAAAATATTCTTTCAAATATGTTATAACAGTTTCTATAGTTGTGTCTAAAATAATGATTAGGACTATGGTAGAGTACTGTCAGGACTTTGGTGCTAGGGAAGCTATGGTGACACACCTGAGGAGAAGAACCTTATACTAGGAATTTTTATGTACATGTCTATGGCCTAAATTGTCAACTGGAATAAATTTTATAATAAAAAAAAGAAAGAAAAAGGATCCAGGCACTGTGCCAGGTGCCTATATCCCAGCTACCTGGGAGGCTGAGGCTAGGGAACTACTTAAGTCCATGGTACCCTGGGCAACATAGCAAGACCTAGTCTCAAAAAATATAATATAATAGAATAAAATAAATAAATAAATAAATAAATAAATAAATAAATAATAAATTTGTTTATGAAAAAAACAAGCTTGTAAAACACTGATATGTCATTAATAAAAAGTGAATTAATTAAAAAAAGTAATTAGTAACTACATCCACAGTTTAAGGAGTGTTATTCAGAGCCAAGTGCCTTGAGAAGTATTATTTCAAATGAAACTACCGTACTTAATAAATAATTCCTTATCCATTTTTCTGATTGGCAAAAAGAAAGTCAACATGGGGAAACAGTAGAATAAAGATCTTAGAGTTCCCCCAACTGTGTTCTGAAACTCAAACTTAGGTCTGATTTTTTCAAAACTTTCTATAATATTGTGGGAGCAGATTTACCTGCATTCTTTCTATTTCATCTGAAGAATAATGTGAACCCACAGCTGATATGTTCCTCTATTTTACTATTTTGAATAAAATCTTACTTTACTTACCTTCATTCCTGAATACCTTTCTCTATATCTAGGCTTATAAATACATGTTGTGAATAATAAAATACAACAGGTTGGGAAATGATATTGGACCCAGTATTGTAAAATAATTAATTTAGAATCATTTTCAAGTGTTACATAGACTAGGAAGTAAGCATGATTTGAATGACATGCTTGAAAGATGGAGTCATTATATATAATGGCTTTAAAAGAATTTACGTTTGATAAACAGGAATAGTCAAAAAAAAATCCCAGAAATCTTAAGTAAAAGGGATTGCTTTGCCAGCAAAGTACATTTTTGCACATCTTTCCTTCATTCCCCTAAAAGGAGTTTTGAATCCCAATTATCAGGATGATTAAGTCAAATTATTTCACCTTGTGATAGTGTCCATTTACAATGAAAATTTCTTATCCTGTTGCCATGAAAGAACTGACATTCTTAATGGTCTTACACTTTCTTTCTTTATGTGAACATTTTAGGTATATCAGTATATGCATGAAACCATAACTGTCAATGGCTGTCCTGAATTCCGGGCCAGGGCCACAGCAAAGGTAAGCCTTGAGTAACTTTTAAAATATATTTGACCCCAGTGATCTAGTAATTGATTGTGCGCGTGTGTGTTTCAGGTATTCTCGTGTGTACACTGTAAGAGAATTTAGACATCAGTGGCAGCCCAGAGTCTAGAACCAGTACTACTTCCCAGGTAAAAATCTAATGGAAAATTAAACGTTTCTGCTGCTTCTGTAGCTTAAGAAAGGAGAATGATTTCATTCAATTCACTAAATGTCCATTTGGCACAAGCAAATCTACTGGTTCATTGTTTGAAATGTCATGTGGTTTTCTGATACATTACTCAGATGCAAAAGAACCTGCTCCTTGTCATGCTTGAATATTTATTTGCATACAATAATTCTAAAGATTTGACTTAAGTGAGACATGAAAAGAACTCATCTGCTTCCTACTGATGTAGGGTTCTTCATGTAATCAGCAAAGCAGTGGGTAACTTGAGGGAAGAATGTGACCTTGACCTAAGGTCAGATCTGTCACTTCTTGTGGTTCTGACCACACTTGCTCTTTTAAATTTTAAATCCAAGGGTTGCAGAAACCCTACTAATGAATATGTTGCAGCAGTAGGATCATAAAATTATCTGGAAAATAGACCATTAAGAGACAATCTTTTAAAACCAAAATCACTGATGCAGTTCTTACTGTACAAATACAGAGATGTTCTAATAGATATGCAACTTGCTTTTTAAAAGCTTTTCTCTTTCTAATGATGTGTAAGAAATAAGAACTCGTGAAAATAATTAGAATCTTCCATTTAGTTCTTTTATGTTAACACCACCTCATTTGATTTTTCTCTTTATTTTTTATTTTCATTTTGTAACTGAACACTGTAGATTTGTACACTTTTTTAATCCAGACAAAAAGAAGGTATTATTATCATTACATCATGCTTTGCTTGTACTGAAGTGGAACACACACAGAAAAATGATCCCTACATGGTTTAATTAAGGGGAAAGTGAATTATGTAGTGTTTTACCATTCTCATTTCTTATTCATGTAGAACAGCAGGATAGCAGCATAATGTTGCAATAGCACAATATTTTCTGGTTGTTTCTGGGCTGTCTGCATTGCATCCATGTCAGCCATTAAAATCTATGCATGACACAAGGTTTGCATGAGCAAATGCATGCAGCTAAAAACAAGTCATTATTTCCATATCATTCACTCTCTTTCACTAAATGCAGACAATAGTATAATGTTAAATTGATGTGATAATACTGTGTGTGGAAAAGAATACAGAGTACTTGGGAATCAATATTTTCACAGTGTTGACTAAATCACTTTATAGTAAGTATCTAATCAACTGTGGTAAAGGCTGGTTAATGGAAGTAGAAAATAAAACTCAGACAGAGAATCATCCCTTGATAAAAATTACTTAAATGCTGCTATTTTGTTTCCTTGGGGTGGGAACTAATGGTAAGTTGTTTCCTTTGACATTTTTTTTTTAAAAAAATGTGAGTTTTAAAATTAAGTCGTGTTTATATTAAATATTTTATACATATAGGTATAAAACCATAGGTTGCTCCTTTTGCCTATGTCGCTTTATTAGTTGAAAGAGAAGTGCAAAGTGTGTGTGTGGGGGAGTATGCAACATAAGAGAAAATCCTACACTAATTTAGACTAGTAATGTGAAGTAAAAATGATATATTTGAATCTATCATCTACCATATAGCAACAAGTCATATCTGTTCTTTTAAACAGCCTCAAATTAAAAATATAAATTTAAAGTTCAATTTTTTTAAAATTAATTAATTAATTATTTTAAAAAATTAATTAATTATTTTAATTAATATCCTCTGCTGGCAAGGATAGTCCCAGTCCCACAGACTGAAGCGAGCCTCTGCCTCCCAGGTAGCTGGGATTACAGGCACCCGCCACCGCGCCTGGTTGCTTTTTGGAGACCAGGTCTCACTATGTTTCCTGGAGTAGTCTCAAACCCAAACCCGCGAACTCAAGCAATCAGAGGCCTCTTGCCTCCCAGCGCTTGGGCATGTCACCACCCCCGGCTAAGTCAGTGACTTGACAATAGGAGAATTATATATATACTCAGCCTATACATACAAGTGCTCATAGGTATTGAATAAATACTATGACGATTTATTTGCAAGCAGAGAGTTAGACTATGTCATACAAAGAAGAGTAAGACAACCTCTGCCTTTTCACGTGCTCACTGAAAACTTATGTGGCTGATAATTATAGTATACTACGGTATGTAGACAGTATATGTGCCAAAGCTAATTAGAGTCCAAGAACAAGAGGAAATGTTTCTAACAAAGGTAATTGGGCAAGATTTTCATAAAGAAGAGAATTTTTTTCTTGTAATACATGTGCTCAAGAAAACTGGAAATAGCTGGCTGGGCTTTACAAAGAAAGAAATCATAGATGCAGCTACATGGAGAACGCCCTCCCCTTTGTGGTCTTTCTTTTACAGGAGAATGCAATAAAAGTATGAGGAGTTGCCTGATCGCTACCCACTGCGAAGCCAGTGACTAATCTTATTTTCCATGTGTTATTATCAAATGACCGTCTTTTCTTTCAGGCAACAGTTGCAGCTTTTGCAGCTAGTGAAGGCCACTCCCACCCTCGGGTTGTTGAACTACCAAAGACGGATGAAGGCCTGGGTTTTAACGTGATGGGAGGAAAGGAACAAAATTCCCCCATTTATATCTCTCGCATCATTCCTGGAGGAGTGGCAGAAAGACATGGAGGCCTCAAAAGAGGAGACCAGCTGCTATCTGTAAACGGCGTGGTATGTTCTACTACTGGAGATCTTTCTCCCTAAGCTTTTGTTTTTTTTCTATTTCTGACATTGATATTGAAATTCTAGAACAGGTCATAATTTTGTATCCAAACAGTTTCCTAAGTACTGATATACAAAAAGGCTGTACTTTTGTATTTTCCATGTCTCATTTCATGTTACTCCGGTATGACAAATATGAATGCATTAGAAAATTATCAAGAAGTTATCTCAGGTTGGGCATGGTGGTGTGTGACTTTAATCGCAGCCCTACGAAGCAAGGCTGAGACTAGGAATTGATCAAATCCATGGGTTCAAGACCTGCCCACGGCAACATAGTGAGACCTGGTCTCAAAAAACAGCTGGGTGTGGTGGTATGCGCCTGTAATCCCAGCTATCAGGGAAGCTGAGGTTGGGGATCACTTGAGTTGCGATATCCCGGGCAATGTGAGCCTGGGGTTCCCAGGGCAACAAAGCGAGACCTGGTCTCCAAAAAAAAAGTTATCTCAGCTATCTAGGGAAAAATGTCTTTATAATACTCAAACTTAATGTTTCGAGGAACATTGTAATCTTAAGACTTCAGTAATCTTTTCAGTCCAAGTTAGGTGTACACACATGTTTAAAGGTAAAACTCTTTAACCTAAAATATGGATAGGGATTTTTAAATTGTAGTTAAAAAGATTATTTTTAATAAATAATATAAGATGAGAAAAATGCACATATAATTCTTAAACCTGGTATTGAGCAATCATGCTGGAAGGTGAAGAGCAAATTTTCCCTCATTTTATATCTCTCCCTTCGAAATGTTTTGTTATATTTTCTATTAGCCAGGTATGTTTTAGATTTTACATGATAGTTAATGTAATTCAAAACATGACTTTTTAAAGTAAAAGTATGTATTTTTTTTATCACTTCATAGTCTTTGGTTGATATTACCATGTAAAAACAAGGCATTAAAGAAATTATGAGAAATATATAATTTCCCCTTATAATATCTTTTTACATCAAAAATAAACTAAAAACATAAATTTCAGAAATACAATTCAGAATATATCAATGCTTATCTTTACATTAACCCAAGATTTTTGCTAAGAACTTAATATTTTTATAAAGAAATAATATTTAGGTTGTGAACATATTAATCTCTGCTTAGAATACAATATTCAAGATAAAATATAATTGGACTGTGATAGTGGAATAAATTTTTAGATTTACAACTTGAATTTATTTGTTTTGACTTTTTTTTTATTCCAGTTTCATAGAACCTAAAGATATTCACTCAGCTTTGCTCTTACAGATGTGGAAAACACTAATCTATGAATATTTTATGTCATGGCAATATTCCAATCTTAAAATTACTGTCTCATTTACTTTTTTTCTTATAACAATTCTTTGAATTAAATTCTTTATTGACTTTTAGAAACTATGGCTTTTGCAAAGTATATTTTAACTGATAATTTCAGACGTAAACTTACTTATAGAGGCCTTCAAGGTGAGCTATCCCATTATGTCAATTGTAATCTATACCTGAGTATATGAAATTATATTTTTCCAAATATTTTGAATAGATCAAAAGAATGTGTAGATTTAAGAACTTTATATAAAGGAAGGAAAAACAAAATATCATACTAGTAGCTATAACTGTAAAAAAGCAACAATAAGTATATATGAAATCAATTTACCAGATTATTGTTTTCTAATTATTTGTCAAGGGAGCAGGAGAGCTTTTTTAATCCATACATTTTCACAGTTAATTGACATTCCATAATCACTTTTTCATTCCTTGCAGTCACCATGCTATTGTTCAGGAAACTGAAGGGGCATTAGAACTGTGAAATGAGACAGAACAGGCTCTACCTTTCAGTATTACTATGACTATATGATAACATCCTCACAATCTAAATTTTCCCATCTAAATAAAAGTGAGATGTGACTAATTTGACAGGCTCTGGTAAAGAATAAAATAAGGCAAAATTCCTACCAAAAATGCTCTGATAATTTGACCTCACACAACACTGGCAGTTAAGTATGGTCACTGAAGAAGATTGAAGAGAGTTAGCAACCCCATCTAAAATGTCGCTAATGTTACTGATAGAAAAAGTAAGCCTTAAGGTAAATTCATCTTGATATGGAGGAATATTTTAGCAAGCATCTATTAACAAGAAGATCTTTATAGACTTATATAACCTCTTCCATAAATTCAATGAACATTCTCATTCTCTGTTCACTCAGATGTTCCAGCCACTGTGTTGAAAAATAAGGTTCCCTTGAGGCAGATAAAACAACACTTCAGGACCAGGATCTTGTTGCCCTTATCTTCAGTATCCAAAAGTTTTAATAAACTGACAGTTGAAAATAGGACAGTTTAATAGTCATAATTAGGCCACTAATCCCAGTCTAGCCAATTGGCTGCCTAAAGACTTTTGCCATAGTCATACAATGATAGGTCATATCTCCAAAAGTCTTTAATTGGCCACATATACTCAAAATCTTTAATTTTTACAATAAACTTTATTTATTTATTTTCATTTCACATTTGAAAAGGACAGATTGATTAGGAAATGGTGAAAGAAGAGGTGCCTGCATACAAAAAGCAGACAGGAGTTACAAGTTACAAGGCAGCTGCAAAGTCCATTTGTTATGTTAGGTAATGAATCACTAATTTCACCACTGAAATCTATTTCTGACCTATTTCACTAGTAAACAAATCATGTGTGGTAAAAGGTAAAAACTGAACTTTCAGAGTGAACTTAATGCAACGTATTCACATTTGACTTTCAACAAAACACCTGAAGCATATGCTATAATGAAGTGTTACTTCAAGAAACAAAAAGCAAAAATAAAAAATAATAAAAACATTAACTAATATATGCTTCTAATTAAGGAGTTTAAATTTGCAGATCCATGGAGTCAAACTAGATACTATAAACTACCTTTTTTGAAGTGCTTAAAAGTAAGCTATATACATTTTAACAATGTCTAAAACTTAATAGATGGTCATCAGAAAGTGAGCTTCCTATAAAAGAGAAACTTCAAGACCCACTGGATTTCCTGTTATTACACAATGAATAGTTAATCCAAAGCATGAGCCATGGGTTTCTAATGCCAAATTCAGAAGTCTTTTGCAGCATGAATAATTCCGGATAGATGGTAGTAGTTAATAAAATAAATCACTCTCAATTGAAGGATCAAAAGGAAATTATTAGTAAATGCTCAAATGATTTCTCTTTATACTTTAAAATAAAATACAATTTTGGAAAATGTACATGGGAATTTTCAGAATCTGCCATTCTAAACTGAGGGAATATATTCTGGAAAGGACTGATTTGGAGAACAGAAACTAATTTGGAATAGCAGATCTGAACTATTTCAGTACAAGTACTCTGAGGAAAATTTCCTAGTAGCCTACTTAAAAGTTAATGAATTATTACAAGGCCCTTTGTATCCTAAAAGACGTTGAAAAACAGGTCTTGATTATATTTGTTTGTATACTCTGCCTACTTTTCAAAGGGTTATGATGTCTATTAAAAATAAAATCTGTTAAATATGAAAAAATTTGGAACTATGAAGATGGTATATTAGATACTACAGTAGGAAAGAGAGAAATCAAAAAATAATGAAATAGTGGAAATATAAAGCATTGGAACAGGTAATTTTTTTCTTTATGTTAACATTTTAGAAGTCAAAACAGAAGGAAACTCAACGAGGAAGAATTTTATTTTCTATCCCTCCCTGAACACCAAGATAAATTTCCCCTGGGATTTTTGTGCATAACACATTGAACCACTTAATACAATTTTATAGCAAATACAGAGGTCTTTTGTGTAGGGCTACTTCTTATAGCAATCCTCAATCCTCAGGAAAAAAAAAACCATAAAGCTCAATGGTCAATTAAATTTTGCATTAACAGGAAGTCAAAATGTTACAGTTAAAATTTGCAGTTCCCTGATGATTGCCTCTTCACTCTTTGCACCCATCTTTTTCATCAACAATTCTGAGAAATGATTGAAAGACTGTTTAGAAAGGTTTGCAGCCAATATGGAGCCAGCAGAAACAGTAAATAGATTTCATGACAGAGTCTGGATAAAGTCTCAATAGAATTGTACAATATCCCTAATTTATAGAGAATCTACATGAAGACCATTTCTTCAGAAACCTATTTCCCAGAAACCTAACTACCTATGTGTAGAATTGGGAGAAAATGGCTATACATCCAAACCTGAGGAGGAATATCAGCCTGGGGATTTCCAGAGGAATATGAGACAAGTTAGGGAAAAACAAAAACATGTCCATGCCATTTTTCAGGGTCATTAATCCAAATATTGTATACAGAGACGCATGGGGGAGAGAAGGGCCCAGATTGCATATGTGCTGCTCTACCCACTCCCCATTAGTTTTGTCTTGTGAAAGAACAAGTATACCAAGCAGAGATGTTTTGCATGATGAAGCTAAAGAAGGTCTTGAGTTGTTTAAGAAACAGTGGAGAACATGTAAGAGAGTGAAGGCTGACTTTAGTTGTCCTCCATTCTGTGAGTCCACAGGTGGTAGAATGAAAACCAGGACAGAAAGCACAGGAGAGGTAGGTTTCAGCTTATGTTAATAAAAAGCTTTAAGCAGTTAGAGCTCTATAAACAAGGAGTGGCTGTATCCTAAGACTGTTATGTGCCTAAAACTCTCACCAGAAACCTTCTTTCAATGGTCTTCATCTGTCTTTGAATATTTCAAAATGTCTGTACCATGTAGAAAACTTGAACAGTGAGCTACCAAAATTCTTCTGATTCTGTTACTCTCTGATTTTAGTACCCCCCATCCCCCTCCAAACTCAAAATTGTATCCACACACTTAATCATGTATGCATTCGTACTCACAGGGAAATGAACACACAGCTCAATATACACACAAAGGTATATTATGATCTATCAGGATCATAATTGATGCTTTACAAATGTAGTAAGTGATTATCTAAAAAGGCAACCCCGGTGAAATATGGATAAACTCTTGCTTGTGCAAATATCAATTTCAAGGTTTTAATAGTATGCAATAGTTTTACAAGATATTGCTATTTGTGGAGTCTGGATAAAAGGTACACAGAACCTTCAGCTACATGTCTCCTAAACTTCCAGTGAATCTATAATTATTGCTTACATCCTTGAGAAAGGAGAAAGTGCAAAATAATTAACCTGAAATAGGATATTCTACTGGCACTAGTGGGAGACTGTGGAAAAGGAGCAGAAAGGCAGAGGATAGAAAGTGGAAAAGAAAGAAAAAAAGGCTCAAGATCTTTCGAAATATGTCACAGTGAAAAGAAGCCTTCATTAGCTCCTGGAACCCAAGCACTGTTTCAGAGCTTCGTTGGTGGGAAAATTACAGTTAAATTAACCCAGTTCTGTAGTTAATCCTAAATAAAGCTGTCGATACAGTATATGCACAGTGTTAATTGATTTTTTAAGCCTAACAGATGAATGCATAAAAATTTAGGAATGGAAGAGAATAAATTGTTTTCCTCAATCCTGCCCCCTCCACCCCCCCCACACCATTTTATAAATATCTATGCCAAGTAAAGGTTGAGTACTCAGCCCAAATGACTTATGCAGAAAAGCTGTCAAGTGTGGAAAAAGAATGAAATAAAAATTAGAGTTGAGGTTTATGAACCTACAGAATTCCAGAGGGGAAATTGATATCAAAATTTTCCATAACTTTTATCTGAACAATGGAAAAATAGAAATTCAAAGATTTTCAAAATTACTATGAAATACACTCTGAGATTTCTATGAAAATTTAAGCTCCACATTAAAATATGTGCTCTGCTGACAGCAGTGATGTGTGTGCATTGCCTTTGTTTCAGTTTTGGAACAATCCCTGTGCATAGTGGAAGTTCCACATATTTCTGATGAATGGCAGGCACATTACTCATTCATATAATGAATTCACTTTTTCCTCTAATGACCTTTTTCTGGCAGGTGTTATTTTTATCGCCCTCATTTTATTTTATTTTTGAGACTAGGTTTCGCTGTGTTGCCCAGGGTAATCCTGATCCCGGGGACTCAGCAATCCCCATTCTCAGCCTCCCAGATAGCTGGGAT
This sequence comes from Uropsilus gracilis, assembly GCA_004024945.1. Lineage (NCBI taxonomy): Eukaryota > Metazoa > Chordata > Mammalia > Eulipotyphla > Talpidae > Uropsilus > Uropsilus gracilis. The sequence continues at coordinate 34,969 of PVHY01009541.1, forward strand.
TACAGACATGCACCACCACGCCTGGCTATTTTTGAAGCTAGGTCTTGCTATGTTGCCCAGGGTAGTCTCAAACCCGCGGACTCAAGCAATTCCTAGCCTCGGCCTTCCAAGGCTTGAATTAAAGACATGAGCCACCACGCCCGGCTGCCCTCATTTTAGCAAGGAGGAAACTAAGGGAGAGATATCAGGGAACCTGCTTATCCTAGAGCAGAAGAGAGGAAGAGAGAAGTGAGAAGCGTAGAGACAAGAGAGGGAAGAACACATGGGGGAGGACGGTGATGGTTCACAAGGTGCTAAGTGGAAGAACTATGGGGCCTGAAGGGAGAAATCAATATTATAAACAAAAACTAACAATGATGTAGGAAAAGGTCAAACAAGTGCTGAGACAATTGAGCAAGAGATTCCAACTCAAGCAGGTTGCTCTTACTCATCGTAATCTAAAGGCAAATGAATAGCAGAGCCATTAATAAGTATTTTCATGTATTGTGACATAGTGAAGATCAACGCCTTCATTTCCATGCTCTTGCATCCATGCATTCTTGGTTCTTAGAGGGGGTCTATAGCTTTTCCTAGTTTCTCAAAGATACTTTAACTTTTATAAAGAACTATAGCTAAAAATAGTAACAATTCGAACAAGGAGTCTACTTGAATTTAAGTGGTTCAGAACATTAAGAGGAAGGAAAGACTTGGACTTGATGCATCCGAATTATTCATGCCTGCCTAGCTCATCAGTCCACTTTGTATGGGGCACAGAAACAAGATCCAGAGTATAACCTGATGTCCTGGTCCACACTCATTTGTGAGCATCTGCCTGGCTGTCAGAGGTGAGCAATGCACACATAAAGGGTAATGGCACGTCTCAGAGTTTGGTTCAACTAGAGCTGGTGTTTTGGGGTGCTGCCATGATGCAGGCTGCTGGCACTGGGTCCTGGGGTGGAGCTGGCCAACTGCTGGGTGTCAGCAAAGCTGGCCATTCCCACCATTAAACCAGCAGTACCCAGACGGGGACTTGTAACAGAAGTCCCCTTGTAAATGAAGATCCCCAGCTCAATTCTGGACTAAGCGGCCCCAAGTAGAAGTATCTTCTCTATCTCAGCCTATCTTCTCTATGCCTAGACGTCTCAGCAGTTTCTTTACCTTTCCTGGCAACTGAACAGCAGATTATTTGAATTACAACTAAGCAGAGGTAAAAACTAGAATTTCAGTTAAGACCTAACATGTTTATCCTCTGGATGACATCGTGTGACAATTGTGATGTAGCCAAGAGAACCATGTAATATATAATTATGCGATTTAATTGCCACCACTTCCAAAATGGGACACACAGAGTAGCGTAATCTCATGTGTTTTGACAACATTGAAGGGTAGTATTCTAGTCCCCTTGGCTCCAACTTGGCTCAGGTAAATGTCTATTTTGTAATAAAGCAAGTATTAGTTGCTCATTGACTGGAGCTGCTATGCCCCTCTCTGATTTCAGTCTGTGAGAAAGGGCCCCGGCTGTAGCAGCCCTCACATTTTCAGAGACTGACTGGGCATTGGAGAATACACAGAGATGGTGCTGACAGTATTGACAGGAAATGTATCCATGTTCCCACACACTCACCTTGAGTCAGTTAGCGCACAAGTCTCTGCATCCGCAAACATGGTCCACACTGACCTATATCTCCATATAGGTGGTTGGTAATGGGTCTATAACTACTTGATTCAGTTGCTGGTACAATCATTTCAATGGTCATTTTTCTCTACTTGCCTCATTTTGAGCTGTAATTTCAGTAGTGCTTTTCATTGTTTATTCAACAATTATTTGTACAGTTATTATAAGACAGCTGCTGAGCTGAGCTCTGAGTTTAGATGGTTAACAGAAGAAAGACTGTTAAACATATGGAACTTTCTGCCTGGTAGAGAATATGAATATAATGAAGGTGATTGTGGTGGTGATGATAACAATAAATATAAACATATAGAGGCGCATGTGACTGTTGATATATTTATCACTTATTCCAGTTTAAAAGAGTGGTGAATTTTAACTCTGTATGTGTGTTAGTTTCCAGAGGCAGCTGGGATCTCATTTATTGACTGGTTGATTATTGGCAAGTCACTGGAATTTTTGGCATCCTTATATATGCGGACCTGATGTAAACATTATCTTAGCTACCTTTTCTGATAGAGATGAGAATAAAAGAGAATTTTTAAATATAGCATTGGCAAAAGCAAGATTTTCTCTCTCCACAGAAGTGCAGCAGTTTGCTGTATAGTATTAGTAAACATCCTTTTCATCAAACTCCCAATAATGGGCCTCTCCATATTTCCTGTTGCAGCAAAGTCTTAATTTACAAAAGCAGACAATGTAAATAGACTCATGACCTCTGTTGGCTAAGAAGTGTGTGGATAGCCCCAAAGGAGTGAAGTTTGTCATCAGATTGTTCTAGGTCAAGTTCTGGCATCATGTCTGCTTTGTGGAGCTCACCAATCCAATTACAAATTATCATTTTTAACCATTAGTGGAGAAACCACTTTCTGTTGCCTAAAAGTTATGCCTTATGATTCAATTTACACTGAACTTGCTTGAGAAGGAACTTTTTTCTGAGTTATTAAGTGTTGGACTGTATACTGCTGGCATCAGCCAAAAACAAAGATAGGATGTTGTTAAATATTCTAACTCCATAGCTATAGCTAATAAATACCAACCAAGGCTAAGTCTCAGAGTTTGTACCATTTTCTGAAATAGAATTTTATCTTGTCCTGTTCTTGAATATGTTCTCTGAGTCAGAAGACACCGATGCAGATGGGAAAGAAATAGCGTATCATAAGCTACATATGGTTGCTGGAGAGGCCCAAGCTTTCCCTCAGAACCTCAGATATGAGAAATGCAGTGAGAAAGTGTTAACATTGTGGTGCTGAGGCCACACCTTTCTAACACTTCAGCTGTAAAGTGTTTTCCATTTAATGAGACATACTGTAAAGTGTGTCACTTTGGACTCTAGTCCTTTCTTCCTTGGTTTGATTTCTCTCCAGTCATAGATATAGAATCGTTAGCAGGTCATTTTTTCTCTGCTTATCTTACTCTTAAATGTAAGCTCCATTACAGTCTTTCAGTGGCATCTGAATACACTTTGGGAGCTATCAGCTTTCTATTCATAGTTGTGTCCATTATCACTAACAGCATTCCAGGTGTGGCTTAGTTTTAAGATTTAAGAATGTAACTATGAAGATGAACTCAGGTATGAATCTTCCTATCCTGAAACCAAAGTCCACCTATATACTAATTATGAATTTGAATTGCTGCCAGGGTGAGATGTACAAGATTTGTTGTCATAGAGTTCACCTGAGCTAGCTAGTCATCCAGGTCAACTCAGCTTTTTCGTTCTGAAGTCACTAGTCTATGCTGCAGTCATTAAAACTCTAACTATATAATTTTAGAAAAGTTGAAATTCTAAGTAGTCTCTTGGGCTTCTATCTTTGAATACAAAGGCAGTGAAACAATGTAGTAAATTTGATTTTGCAATGGACTTTCCTTGAAAAGGAGTGATAAATGTTGCTACTCTGGAATCCAATAAACTGTGGTATAAATGTGTGCAGATGATCAGAACAAGCTGTGCTATCTAGAAGGGAAATGCCCCATCACAGTTCCAGCCAGTTACTAACATTGGGGAATATAGACAATGTTGGAAAACATTTTCATTTACATATTAAAGTTTATGAAACAAGCAACACCTTCTGGATTTGTCAAGGCAATGCTATTTAAGTAGGATCTTGTCTATGAAATAGCAAAGTGAGTGGATTGGAGGTTACCCCCGAGCTGAGGGAACAGCATATGCTAAAACATATATTAAACAGCATGTTTAATACGTTTATAGTAAGGAGTTAAGGGGTAAGGAAAAGTGTGATGGGGTTGGAGTTGATAGCATGGACAAGAGTCATTTCAAAAGGCCCAATAAGTCACACACTTTTCATTTGAAGGTGGCAGGAACTGACGAACATAGCATAGGTTTATTGCATTTAGATTAGTTGATCTGACAACTGGCCACTTGTGTGATTTTGTGAAAGAATAGAGGAAAAACTGAAAGTAGTAAACCTTTAAGAGTTTTGGAGAGACATGCTGAAGGCTAGAAGAAAGAAATTACTAGAAGAGGACTTAGTTTTGTGGCAGACAGCTTAGTTGCGTGCCAGAGATTAGTTGACGGGGGCATTAAAACATGGAAGTACAGAAAGGAGGTGAAAGTGCAGAGCTGGGCAGGCTGGGAGTTAACTCCTGAGGTCTGCTCTGCCCTGTGCCTACTCACCCACAATTTTTATTGAGAAGTTTATCAGTACACGACATACGCGCTCATCAAGTCCAAGGGCAAATGATTCCAAGGGAGAGAAAGCAGGTTCACAAACTTTCCAGATAGAGCAGAATACTGTGTGTCAGGAATATAAGCAGATTGTAGGACTTTCCTGGGGTAAATATCTCCCATGGATACGTGAACCCTGGCTGCTTGTGACCAGGGTCGCCTTGTTCTGTTGAGCGGGTCTCCCCCAGAGCAAGCTGTCCATGGTCAGAACCCATGTTGTTCAGTTCCCAGCATTATTTGATTGAGAAAAAAGGAAAACTGGAAAGCTCTTTTGATGTTATTAGTATTATAAGCAAGACTGGATATGAAAGAAAAAGAATAGGGAATTACTAAGGAAGTTTCCATGCTAAGTTTCTGACATGGTTTTTGCCTCCTTTTGACACAGGAGGAAAGATAGTTCATTTGTTTTCCCCATTCTTTTTGACATTGTCCATTCTCTCAGGGGTGAGATGATATCGCATTGTGGTTTTGATTTGTAGTTCCTATAATAAGTGATGTTGAATAGTCTCCATGTGTCATAGGTCACTTGTCTATATCTGTTTGTCTGTCTACCTATCACGCATATATACATTAGAAAACTGTTTAGGCCTTTTGCCATTTTTTGTTGTACTTTCTGGTTTTTTGTTGTTGGATTGGAGAAATACTTTGTTTATTTTGGAAAAAAGTCCTTTGTCAGATGTGTGGTGTGCAACTATTTTCTCCCATTCTGTAGGCTCCACTTTGTTTGTGTGATGATTTAAGTCACAATTTTTTTTAACTTGTTACTTGTTAAGCGTTCATTGTAACCTTATAGTGACCATTTGATATAGGCTTATAAAATTTTACATTTTTATGGTCACAAAAATAAAGGTAATTTCAAGATTAGTAGATGTTCATTGCTGGTGAGGGGTGAGTAGAACATGTGCACATATGGAGAAATGAAAATGTAACCCCAGAATTATAATACTAAACAAATAAATTATATTTTCTATGTTTTTTTAAAAGCTGTTCAGTTGAGAATATGAAAACTCAACAGTTTGTGTTGTCTGTGGGTCATCCATGTAAAAAAACTTTTTGGTTTTTTTTTTTTTTTGGTTTTGGAGAATGGCATAGTTTCAAACTTTAGTTTGCCTTTTAGAGTATGTTTATATAAAATTAATTAGTTGAATTCTGTCAAACTGACAGCATTTCAAAGTAGAAAGTTCTATTTTTAAAAACGTTCTACAAAGTAAACGTTATTATTAAACCAGATTTGATTTAACCAGATTTCTGAACCTTGGAACAGTTGATATTATGAACTAAACAGTTACTTGCTGGTGGTGTTGCTTGTATGCTGTAGAATATTAGCATCATCCCTTATATAGCAGCACTTTTCCTCCAGTAGTGATGGTCAGAAATAGCTCCAGACATTGCCAGCTCTCCTCAGAGGAAAGATTCATGCCCGGTTAAGAATCATTATATTCAACTAAATTCATCCAATTTTATGCAAACTGATACAAACCAGCTGATAGCTGTGCTGTGAATATCTAAATTGCTTACACTATAGATTGCATGGAATATATGAACAGAATGGCCTCCTGCCAAATCAGGACATTCTGAAAAACAAGGGCCATTCTGAAAAAGAGACTTCATCCAAGGTTTATCTCTGAATTGATGAACTGGTGCAGAGAAGAATCATAGTTGATCATGGATGACAATAGTAAGGAGATGGACAACACACCATTACTGAATCTGTCTCTACAGGCAAATAATATTTTAAGAATACTGCTTTAAATTTCCCATCAGACTGTCAGAACAGATTTACTAACCATATTCCATGTGCCTGGTACTGGGAAAGAGATAGTATAAACAAAACAAACAATACCCTAAAGGGGTTTTCTTTTATCTAATTCTCCTGGAACCACAACATTGTTTTTCATCAATAGAAATGGCTGCATTATTCAAAACTGGCCTTACCTTCAGCTTTGGATGAGTTTTCTCCCCAATTCAGCTGTGTAGAAATAGTGTGCCAATATGTCACAACAGAAATATGCTAAGACCTAGCCACTTTTCTTTCCTGTCTAATTCTGGAAGACATAGTATCTATTTGACCACTCTATAAAGCCTGCCACTGTAGACTACAGGGAATCTGAGAACTCTGTGTTTTGCCATCAGTCTGAAATGACACTGGTACACTAGGTTAGAAGGGGGACAGTTTCTAATGCTGATATTCCCTTTACTTTTGTGACCATGAGCTGTTTAAATTTTTACCAATCTATGTAATTAATGTTCACTGTTTGAATACTGTTCACTGGTAAGTAACATAAGAAGAAACTTTAAATATCACTGTCAGTGCTATAACAATTTTAGACTGTTAATCGCAATGGGACTCCACACACTATTTCACATGGGTCCTATTTTATGAGATGAAACTGACAGGAGGAGCAATGCAATGTTATTGGATGCTAGTTACCAGCTCACCCATCATTTTAGGGTGCCAATATTTGTGTTAGAAGTATGAATTACTCAGGTTGTGTTGAATATAATTTTGCACATTTGGACTGTTCCACACAAAACCTCATCACTTTTAGCCTGTTTGGTCCCTAATAAATTTATTTTTTAATAAAGTTGTCAACAATTGAATTATGCACAACTTTTGATAGGCATATTTACTTTCTGTGGAAAAAAATAATCAAACACTATCATTAAAATTCCCTGTGATGCAGTTTCATTATCTTTAGGAAAATAGAGATTTGCGTAAAATGTCTTTCATTATTTTTGCACAATCATCTGCTAGCTCTAAGCATCATTATCTGCAATACATACGCAGAAATGTACATAACTACCTTTTATTTAGAGTACATAGATAACTAAGCAAGGTTATATAACATGATTTGGTCATAATCTCAGTATCATTAATTCTTTCAGAAATTATTTATTAAGCACCTAGAATATACCAGGCACTGTTTGAGGCAGCCAGGATGCTTTTATAAAAAAAAAGAAAAATTGTTGCCATCATGAAGTTTACATTTCTTGAAGACAGATTAAAACATGAAAAGAAGAAAATAAGTAAATACATATATTATCATTGGTCTTTATTTAATGAAGTACCATTGTTTTATATACTGTTAATAGTTTAACAGTATAGGGTTTAGATGTGGTCAGTACTAAGAGAGTAAGAAATTAGGTAACATTGGTTTATAACATGGTATATGATTTAGAGGTACAGTATCACACCAAGGATTACAGGAGATGGGGCCGCAGAAATATGAAGGAAAGAGCATTTAATGCAGAGGGTGCAGATTTTCTGAGATGGAAGAACACTTGCTCATTCATTAGCGAAGCAAGGAGAAAGCTAGAGGTGGGCTCAGTGGTATTAACATATATTTTAAGTTTTAAAACAATACACATCTTTTAGAAAACATCTTCTCTATGCCAATACATTTAAATGGTAATTAAAAAATTTTTTTCCAGGTGTTATGTTTAGAAATGAATCAGAAGCACACCCCTATATACACGTGAGCGCACACACACACATACACACACACACATGCCCTTGTGCAGGCACAGGTGTAGTAATGAGAATGGTAACAAAGTTAACAGGAAACGTTTCCACTAAGAGTGCATAGACCAGGCATTTGCTAAACATTCTAAATGCACTGAGCCATTTAACTCTCCATAAGTCCATATAAAACACAAACCAGTTCCATGTGATTTATGGAGTTTGAGGAGTAATACCAGTTCAGCTGAATCTTACTAAGAAATGACATAATAGTAGCTACCTTGTTTTCATGTTTTGGTGTTAAATAGGGCAGCAACAGAGTAATAGAGTTTTACAGAGTTCTTCAGATGTTAAGTATTCATTGTTACAATTGTAACAGTTCGTAAGTAAGACAGCAGTCATTGGTTTCCAAAAGATCATTGTTTTTTTCAAGGAAATGACTCTAGAGAGGTCTCTGAACCAAGCTAGAGCCCCAGTGGTGGAAGTTTTGGGTCAGCACATAGAGACAGTGATGAAGGCACAGAAATCACCTCAGAGGGAACATGTTGAAAAGGCAGACTCTAGAAAAAACTGCAAGTTCTTCTCTTTGAAGTCTTGAAATTTGGCAGATGGCTTTGAAAATAGAAGGAGGTGTCAGATCATAATGGAGTATATTGTGCTGAAGGCTTTGAACTGTACTTGAGCAATAAGGAACTCAACAGGATTTTAAACTAGAGAGTGACATGATCAAAATGTGCATTTAAGAATAATTGTCATGATTACAATGTAAAGAGTAGTTTAGAATGGGCTGGAATTAAATAACAGGGAAAAGGTACAGGTATAGCTTAATGTTTAGCAAGAGAAATGGCATTTAATTATGCATCTGTGAATGCAAGGAATAACTATGTTTCTTTAATATAATACAACATATTACTATGTGGTGAGAGTGGGGAGAAAAGGGATCAATAATAATAGCATCAAAGAAGAAATACAAAGCCAGCTCATTTCATTTTCAAAAAATTTCCTACGTTGACTGAGTTGTGACTCTCTCTGGGATCTCACATCTATCAAGCTTGAAATCACTGCAGTTTTTCTTCTCTGGAGTTCATAGAAGAAAGGCAAAAAATTTAAACTTGCGGTATTTCATAATTCTTCCTCACTATTCTTAGTCAAATATCATACCCTAAAAACCTGGATTTCTAGCTTTCAAACTTATACATGAATCACCTGGCAGGTCATGTAACTGAAACGCTGGCACAAACCAATTGAAAGCTGAAAATGGAGGGAAAACAGAGGAAAGGAAAATTCAGGTTTCGGTAAATTGATGACACCAGGAGCAAAGGCATTTAGTAGTGATTTCTCAAATAGAATCTCATTGGAATTCCATTATAGTAGGGATTTTGAGGCTCCCAGAAACCACATTTCTACATTCATAATTTCTAAGTAGTTCAACTAAAATCCCTTCATTTTACCTGAATTATCCAAGCAATTACAGTTATAATTTATTTTTGCTCAAGTTGCTTCAAACATGCGCCTCAAAGCACTTTTAAAACAAAATTACCCTTTGTCCCACCTTCAGTTTCTTCTAGAATGACTTTCCCTCTCATTTTATTCTTGATAATGCAGGAGTATTGTATAAGAAATTATTCAAGGACTTGAGAAATGCATCTTTTAACAATTTCTGAACAACTCAGGGTGAAAAGATTGAAATAAGATTTTTTTGAAAATCTCTTTAATCAATTTCCCTCATTTCATTACAGCTTCTGCCTCTCCAGCTCCCCCCTCCCCCAATGAAGAAACAATAGATAATGGATATTCATCAAATATTTTTCTCTGCATTCAAGTATAACTATACACACATGATCAATTTTTTTATTTTTAGATATAAACATATGAGACATAGGAAATGATTCAGCGAGCAGATGTAGAAGTGTGTTGTCCATTAACGGTGTGGCAGTGGGAACTTACATTTTCTATGTCTCAATTTCCTCACATAAAAAGTGGGTGATAAGGTTGCAAACCTTGCCAGCCTATTTTGAAGAGTAACTATTTGGATACATTTAAATGACTTAGAACAGTAGCTGACTCAGTGACTGACTCAGTCACTAACAATAAATACTAGGTGACTATCAGTTAGTGGAAGTGGAGATAGTGGTAGTAGCTTTGTAGCAGTAGTAGTAGTAGATGTTTTAAAAATACTTTGATATTTCATTTCCATATATACTAATTATTCTATGATTTACTTTCTTGATATTTAAATTGGGTACAAAAGGTCAGAAACTCCAACCAACAAGCCACATTTAAAATGCGGCTTCTGCCACCCACCCAAATTCCTTCAGGTTCATACCACCCTCATGTAGCAGTTGCCAGTCAAATGGAGTTTAACAAGAGTTTATTTACATGGGAATATTAACAGGGGAAAGGTCCTTAAAGCAACAAGTGGCCAGTTATCTTATCCCAGTTACCATATTTAGTCCTAAAGGTCCCAAAGACCCATGTCCATGATGGTGACCCTTTGCTCCTCCAACCTGAGGCAGGCACTCTGCCAAGTTGTCTTTCTCCAGCATCTTCTCTTGATTTCTTCTCTCTCCATGTTCTGAGTTCCTCTGCTTCTTCAAGGGTCTTTAATCTGCAACAAATACTGATGCACAAATCAGCTTTCCAAATCCCTGGCTATCTACAGATACCAGCTCACTATGCCACCTTGCTGCATTGCCACACTCTCCACACCAGCCACTTTTCTGCATGGCTCCTCGCCACCACCAGCTCAATTACCTGATGGTGATTAGAAGCAATACAGTGCTTCTGCCCAGCCTGGTTATGATAGGGTGTGCCCCCCCCCCCCATTGTCTCCTGTTTAAGATTGCAGATTTTAAGGACAGGTAAAGTTAAAATGGGGGAATGACCTTAGCTGGAATTTCCCTTCAGGGGGATGCAGGGGGAAGAAAAAAGTGAAATAGTCAAGGTGAAACAGGTTTCCTGGAAGGCGGGAAATCAGGGTATATAAAGGGTGTGCAAACAAAGAGAAAGATGGGATGCAGATTTGAATATGGAGACTGGATAGAGAGAGAGGTTCAGTGGAGGAGAGATGGGAATCGGCCATCTTGTAAAGATGTGAGCCATGTGAGCTTGGCCATGTGGCCACCGAGGGCCTGTAACAACCCTCGGCTGGCCCAGGCTGGCAGCATGTGCGCTGAAAGCAGTTAAGGAGTTTGCAGATTTGAACTCCGTGTTGGAGTTTGCTTTGCTGAGTTTGATTTGTGTCTGAAAGAGGCCGTGCAAAAGTTAGGCCTGAGAAGAAAGTGAACTTTGCTGGTTTGGCACCATGGAGTTCCTGCTACCTAAAGGTGACAAGGAGAAGACAGCGTGGAAGACAAGGAGGAGCATTTAAAAAAACAAGTCTTTAAGCATCTGGAGATGGACTCTGTCTGGACATTGGTGAAACGATTAGGACTGAGAGACTGAGGATTTTGGGGCAATCTGGGAAAGGACTTTGGACAATACTGAGAAAGGGTTTGGACAATGTTAAAGTATTTTAAGTCTTACATGTTTCTTTTGTAGTTAATAGGATAATTAGAAATCACTTTGTTAAAAATAAATTAGTCTGCACTGCACTGATAGTCTTGGTTTGATATTTTGGTTAAAAAAGGCTGAGGATGGTGGTAAGAACCCACGAATGAAAAGTTTAAACTGTGTTTTAAAGTTTTTCTTTTCTGCAGTTTTTAGAGCTGAGAGCAGTTGGCTGGCTTTTGCATATCAATGGTAAAGGTGATCAGTAAAAATGCTAATAAAGAGTGTGTAGCCTGCTTTGTAAAGAGAAGCAGGCAGATAGCTGTATCCAGTTAAGGTTAAAGGTAATTGCAAAGGAACTGCTTGTAGCCTGCTTTAAAAAAAGAAGCAGGCAGATAGGGGTAAAACAGTTAAGTAAAGTCAGAAAGTCTCTTTTTACCCAGTTTCAGTTACTGGGGCTACTCTTTACCCACCTGCCATTCTCATGTCTCTCCTCTTCCCCAAAATCTGTCTAGTCTCTACTCCCTTCCTTTTTATCTCTGTCTTTTTTCTTTCTTTCTCGTAAAAGACCAAGACTACAATTTTCTTCTACACACCCTCTATGTGTTACATTTTTCTTCTTTCCTGGAGTTTGCAACAAAGTAAAAGCACCCTTTCTGTTTAAGCTTCTTTTACTTATGTGTTTTTCAGACCCAGCTAATGGCAACAGTGCCTAAATTTTAATATTGACCATATTGGGGTCCCAGCTTCAATATTATATGTTTATTATTTGATATCTTGTTAGTAAATATTTATATGTTTTTGTTTTTGTTTTGAGACTAGGTCTCACTATTTTTGCCTGTGGAACCGCAGGCTCTCGTTGCCCAGGGTACCACAGACTCAAGCAATCCCAGGCCTCAGCTTCCCAGGTAGCAGAGATTACAGGCATGCGCCACCATGCCCAGCTATTTTTTTGGAACTAGGTCTCGCTACCAGCCCCAGGCAGGACTCGAACCGCGATCCCTAGCCTCGGTCGCTTCATAGGCTGAAGCTTACAGGCATGAGCCACCGTGCCCAGTTAGTAAATACTTATGTTTTTAATCTACAGCATAGTTTTCCATTTTATGTGGCTACTATAGTTAATTTAGCCATTCCCTTATCCGTAGACATTAAACTTATAATCTAATAGCTTTTTTGGTTTGCTTTATTTTGTTATTGTGAGCACAGTTTCAATGAAAGTCAATACATACACAAGTGAGTTTTTCTAATATGGAGACAGATATGTGGTAAACCAAGTTAGGAGGAGGAAGATATGGACATACTTTATGTTAATAGGTCCTGCTATTGACCTCCAATTTATACTTCCACATTGTAGGAAACTCTATATTGCACTAAAATTTTGATATTTAAAATTTTGAAATAAAGAATTTTTGCATACAATTCTGGATACAGTTTGCATCTCTCTAATAGTGGAGTGGGTATGTTTTACCTAGAGCTTGCTTAGGGGATGTTACTCATATGAAGCTCTCACAAAAATGAAGTAGTCATGTGCAATATAGAAGGATACTCCAGGGTTATTTGGTATATAATGGTGGTGAGGGGATAGGGAGAGGAGATGGCTCAGAAGATGAAGTTGGAGAGGCCAACTGGGAGTAGAGAATAAATTATAGGCCACTGTAAAGTATATGTACATTTTATTTGAGCAAGAAAGTGATCTAATCAAGAATAAGTACTATTTAAAATGAAATGGACATTGAATGCTGGGTAGAAGTTTATTAAGATGGGAGGATGGAGGAAAGGCATAAATAGACATAGACTAAGGGAATAGAGTATGAAAATATGAAAATGGGAAAAGCATGGTGCTGCTCAAATATCAAAGATAGATATTAGGAACTAGAATTGGATCATCCAGTTGATGGACAGTGCTGCACATTAGAGGACATCTTTAGTTTCTTTCTTATAAAGTAGGTAAATATTCATGGGGGAAGGGAATCCACATTTATTGGGTGCATTGTCTGTTTCAGTTTTGTACTTGGTACTTCACATGTGAGTATATTATTACGTTAGATGACATCTTTGAAGATGTTCTCATAATTTTGCACTCGTGGGAACTGAGGCAGATGATATAAATAACTTTCTTGAAATCTGACAGCTTTGATACTGAACTTCAAAATCAGCTCCTCCAACATCAGTTAAATAACGCTTGGATGAGTGCTGTGCGGATCTTAGTTACTAGAGAGACACAATCAAGGTAGGCTCATCCCTGTCATCAAGGATAGCATCTACCAGAGCCAAGTCTTCTTTCTACTCTGAACTAGATTTTATGCCAGGGCATGCAAAGACCAAGTGAGTCAGGGTAGAGATTGAAAAAGAGAGAAACTGGAGTCAGGAAAACATAAGTAAAAAAGGAGACATAAAATGAGATGGTAATTGAGGAATGACTATGAACCAATATGGTGGTTAAATGGATATGAGTGAGAGGAGAGCTAAGGATGCCTTGATGGTATCTGGAGTGACTGAACTAAGCAGTGATAATAGGACTCAAGAGGAGGGGTAAAAAGAATCTCTGCACATTAGAGCAGTTAGAATGCTTAAAAGTTACCCAGGTGTGGTAGTGCATGCCTGTAATCCCAGCTACCTGGGAGGCTGAGGCTAGGGATCACTTGAGTCTGCAGGTTTGAGACAACCCTGTACAAAACATAGTGAGACTTAGTCTCAAAAAAATGCTAAAAGTAGTACATTTTATTTTACGGGCCTCTCTAAATAATCCTGGTATAAGTCGCTAGTGACAAATCCAAACACTATCCCATGAGTATGTGTTTAATTGGAAAAGACCTTTATATGCAGACACAGAGTTATTGGACAGTAAAGCTGAAATATCCTTTAAATTTTCACTTCTTTTCCTGCAAGTAGATATCTGTGATGTTGAGCTTCTACAATTAAATTTAACATTACAGTTATTATTTATGTTTTACTATTTAAAGTACACAGCAATATAAATGTTCCTACTGCTTTATACTTCATAAGAAACCCAGTTAACAGCTCCAGACCTAGACAATTTCTGCTTAGATTAGGTGTGTTTCTCCTTTTCACCTTATATTAATTGCCTAAGCTTCTAGGGTTCTGAAACAGATTAAATAATGAAGTCTATATTCTTTTAAAGGTTTGGTTTAATGATATCAATAAGCTAGTATTGTCTCTTTGATACCCTTTAGAAATACAAGTCTATGAAATAAGTTGCATAAGATAGAAATAAGCGTGTGCATACATACACATACAGACACACACCAAATCCCATGTTACTGGGCCATAGCACATGCTGTCATTTAGGGGGAGGTGCTAGGATGGTGTGTGGTATGCACAAAGAAGTAAGGTGTCTCTCTAAAATGTTCTATGGGCTAAGCCTTTTTACTGGGTTGCAAAATCTTTTCTAGAGCCTTCCAGCACTAATTAAATCCCTGTCATGACCATTGTCCAGCTGCCATAAAAATCAGTGGAGACAATTTGAAGGGTGGGTTTTGACATTTGTCCTCATAGATTTCAGCCAGCATGCAGGGATGTAATACTGACTCATCAGAATTTAAACATTCTCTCACCCAAATTCAGGCATGCCTTCTAAAGTATTTTAATTCAGAGTCAGTCTTTTTGAGGTACCACAGTGGTGGAGTATCTCATGCTCCTTCCTTGTTACTAGATCTGTCTTTATAATCATCACAGAATGATAGTGAGCCGAAATGGCCTGCATGAACTTGAACCCACTTTCAGATCATTCTGCTTTTTTTTTTTTTTTTTTGAGACTAGGTCTCGCTATGTTGCCCGAGGTAGTCCCGAGCCTGCGGATTCAAGCAATCCCCAGGCTCAGCCTCTCCAGCTGCTTTTGTGAGACCAGGTCTTGCTGTGTTGCCAAGGATGGTCTCAAACCTGCAAATTCAAGCAAACTCAGGCCTCTTGCCTCTCAGCCCTTGGATTACAGGGGCACGCCACCATGCTCGGCCAGACCATTCTGTTAATTCAGCTCTTCTTTTCCTAAAGCTCCCCTTCTTAATGCTACCCTTTGGTGTTCAACGGATTTCTCTTCCAAAATGAGATTACTTTTCTTCATGTCCATTGAAAATGCAATTCTGCATGTGCAGCTGACTTAAAAAAATTAAAGAAATATGTACCAAGTGTTACGATGCCCTCATTAATCTGTAGTATCTTCCTGCATTTGATTATCCATTAACTCAGAACCAAGGCATTTTCTGGGATTTTCATGCTAAGACCAGGCTGTCTATGTGGGAACTGAGGCATAAAGAGTCAAGACCATTTTCTAGAGGGTGTCATTCTTAAGCAGTCATTTGTCAATTTGAATCCTGTTCCTTCTGAATCCAACCCCTGACTGTTCTGCGCTGCCAGCTTGACTATACTGAAGGTTGGTTGGATGATTTGATTAGGGAGTCACACTACATTTCAGTGACTGACATGCATTTGCAGGCTAAACTGCAGCTGTGATCATGGAATGTGGGGAAGGTAGTTCTTGGTGGGTATGTAAGGAATGACTCTTTACCCCCAACTCCACAATCACTCTCTTACATCAAAATCAGACCTGTTGCAAATATTGAGAATTGACAACTTCAATATTCACATCTTGAACATTTGCACGCTTCTCCGTTTCAGCATCACAGAGTGTGGTGATTTGAGAGAGCATGGGTGGGTATCCATAGTGTGCATTTTAGAAGCACAGATCAGTATGAATTATGACTGGAAAGAAGTTCCCCACAATCTGAATTCCCTAAGAAAGACCTAGCACTCAAAAATTAAAATGCTTATTTAAAGATTTCATTTCCTGCAAATATTTTCATATTAAGCTTTGTTCTGTGTTCAAATTTCCAGTGCCTATATTCGTACTTCTGAAGATGGTCATGTGCATGGATATGTGTGTGTCTGTACGTATCTCTGTGTGCATATGTGGTTATGTGAGCATTTATTTAAGTTTATGTGTACCTGTGTGTATCTATGTGCATCTCTGCTGTTTGTGTGTGATATGTGAAGTATTTTGTGTGTATTTAATCATCATCCTGACAAATATTAGGAACCCCCCAATTTGTAGCAGAATGTATAATAACTATAAATATATGTCAGAGTTACTATAAAACATTACAACTGAGATGTATTCGCTGCATTGGATTCCAATTTTAGTCTCCAGATTTGAAAGGTGGGTTGAGATCAACCAAATGTTACATTTGTAATTTTTGGCAGTAAATTTTTTTAAGCTTTTGCTCACCTAAAATTTCCTGCCTGTAGGGTCTGCAGCTAATGCTCTATACTCTCTATTTTCATGGTTCAAAAACTTTTATATTTATAACTACTCTCATTGGGTAAAAGTCAGTGTAATTATATGCATTCTTCATTTTCCCCCCACCCCCTAGCCTCTTTGCTCTTTTGTACTGTGGTGATTTGATGATTCCCTGCTCTCAAGTTCACTCACATTATACAGGTTGTTATCAAGTGAATCTCCCACACACTCTTCTTTCCTTAACAAAGTATGACATGGTGGAGGGACAGAGAAAACAGTTTTTCATGAATAAATAATGATCATTTGTAATTACCATATCAATTGTATATATGGAAATTATGTTTCTAAATTACTTGATGGTGGTTAGAAGCAATTGATTTATGTAAGTAGTATTAAGCATTCTTCCAACAACCTCCATACACTATAAATTTATTTAGTAAACTTTTGCTTTCTAGATAACATAGAAATTTCTTTCCAACATCATATTTGGTTGTTGCTGCTCTTAAGTACTTGAAGCCCAAGTATCAGAAAGCAAACAGTTCAATCAGTGCTAACCTTTTTTGGAGCTCTGTAAAGTGTCAAGCTCTCTTCCAAGGGTCTTATACATGTTAAATTTAATGTCCATGATGATGATGATGATGCTTTTCCTTAGTATAGGATACCCATTTTACAGATGAAGAAACTGAAGCTCAGAGATACTAAGCTGCTTCTCTGACCTCACAATATTGATAAATAAAGAAGCACACATTCAAAAGAGGCAGCTTTGCTCCTTATCCTAATATGAAAAAAAAATATGTAGATGGTTTATTCATTGACTAAGTAATTGTTGAGCACACAATAAATGCTGGACATAGAGATAAATAGGACTCATCCTGCCCTTGAACATTCTGGTGACAGGAGAATGATTGCAAACTGATAAATTACAGAGCACTGAAATAGATATTAGCATTTAGGCAGGAACAAAGTACTATGGGAGAACATTAGCATATTTTTCCCAAGAGATAAATGTGATACTTTTTATACACTTGCCACTTTTCTTCTCCAAGAATGAATACAATTAGATCGGGAAATTAACATATTTGAGGAAAGCAAAAGATTTAAGAGTCATAAAGGGATTTTTTTTCCTGAATAGATCCTGTAGTTTGTGCAGAGATAGCCCATTCATAATTAAACATCCAATCAATATAGTTTTTTAATTACCAAAAACACTGGGCATGAATGTACACCCAGGTAAAATGATAGGATGTTTCCCTTGTCTTCCGGTCCTCTTTCTGGAGTAATGTGATAGAGAAACTTTTAATATCCCTTTTACTGTTGGAATAGGTATAGCCTAGAGCACTAAGTCCAAAAATTAGTTTCAGCATCAGTGACTGGTTGGCTGTGTCAGATTTTGATAAATTCACAGATTCCTAGGCCATATCTCTGTGGATTGATATGGTCAGTCTGCAGTACAGTCTAGATCTTTCTATTGTGAAAGTGTCTTAGTTGATTCCTGAGCACACTCAGATTTATCAATGAGTAGTGTGGTATTTACCTTCTGTTTATTACCACATTCAAGTTGATAGATTGGTAAGAACTTAGTGTCTCAAAACAGATCTCAGTTTAGTTCCACTGTTACACATACCACCTAGAGATCTAAAATAGATTCCCTAAATTGTCTGTTACCTTACTTATAATGCTGTTGTGAATATTAGATATAATGTACACAAAGACACTAGCAATGCCTTATATTTAATAAGAATTCAGTAAATGTTAGCGCATATACACATGCACGCAGTTGTATGGAGGCAGAGACTCTTAAAATATATCAAAACACCTTAATAAACTAAATAAAAGCCATCATAAAGACCACATGAGAAGTCACCATCACCTTTGTGGGAAAGGAAAAATCTATCTTTGACTACTTTGAGCCTTTTCAAAGTTGAGATAATAATCCTCTAAGAGTAAGGCCTTTATGTAGCCTCATGCTTTCCTTCACTGGCCAATGCATGCTCTTTACAACTAGGAATTAATATACCTTATCTTTGTCATTTGCTCTAATCCTTTTATATCACACAAACACCTACTTGCCATGGTCTAGGTTAATTCATCAAGAAAATCAGAATGAGGTTGTTGAAAAAGCAGTCATTCAAAATAATCCAGCCCTGCAAATGAAAAGCTTATAAATGGACCAGATCCAGCCACTCTTGGTCTTTGTTTCCATATCTACTGAGAGTGAAGAACTATGGGTATTTGGTGGTGGAAGTGCTGTGATGGATACACTGAAGGGAGAATCTCATACTGCCAAAACATAAAAAAGGCTGTAAAACAATGGTTCTTCAATTAAAAATGAAGAAACAAAGAGATAAAGAAGATAATTTCTAGACTTCTTCAGGTATACTCTAGTTTCTTAGCTACTTAACTGCACTAAGGTCTTAAAACCTAGTAACCATGATATCATTTACTCTGATAACATTTGGTCCTTGTTTCCTAATGGAATGATTAAAATCATGAAGACATCTAAGCAAAAACCTGGCTCTAGAGAATAATGGAGAAATATAACCAAGTCTTGGTTATCTGACCAGGTGTTTAATTAATCTAGCAGCAAACTGTCTCAGAATCCTATCCATGTAATCCTTACAGAGAAAGAGCTGTATAAAAAAACTGGGCACGGGCCATTTGGCAATTTCTTGTACATAGATAACAAGCCCCCTTCCCAGGGCAGGCATCTTTTCTGTCTGAGATCTAACCAGGATTAAACTTAACTAGTTTCTCTGTTATAGGGAGGAGGGGGCATGTGTCGTGAGTAAATTCACACATGTAGAGTAATCCAACATTCTCTCTAATTAGAGACCATCCTGGATTAGCTAGGAACTTGAGCACCCAAGAAATAGCAGTCATGTTGATACCTCCTGATGTGTGGAAGCTGAGCAACGATTAAACAATCAGAAGGCATTCATGTGGAAAAGATGCTTCAATGACTGGTCTCTCTTGCTAGGCTTCCATCAAATAAACTTTCAAGCTTCCTCAAGCTTACTGCTGTATGCAATTGTGCATGACACAAGTGTGCACCTGGTTACTTATTGAGCTATTTTTTCTCCAGCTTCCTGGATGAAAATATATTTTATCTGTTAACATTAGAGGAGCTTCAATTCATAAGGTTTATATCAACTTCATATTGTATTAGCTTACATTTACATATTTTAAAAATGGTAATAAGATCTGTTTGAATTTTCGTTGCATATTGATCACTCCATGTATTTGTAAAAGACTTAGCAGGAAACACACAAATGTTTTAAGATGTGCATGTCCATCCTTCCAAGTGCATTTTTATTCACTTCGGTGAATGCTTATGGACAAACTAGACACATGAAAATAGGCAATATTTCTCTTTATAGGCTTTTCTCTTTCAGAATCACACTTCTTTTTGGTCTAAATATTTCCTGGGTATCTACTATACTCTCTTCCTTACTTCCTCACCTTCATCAAATACAAACTTTTTAACCACATATCTGTTGGTAAGCCTTGTTAAATTAATCATTGCTAATGACTTCCTGAGATTGCAACAGGTATAATGAAACTCTTAAAGCAAGGAAATTACATCTAAAAATATAGAATTTCAGGTTTTAAAGGAAATAAGTTTCATCTTGAAATCGCAAGATTCATAAGGTCCCCCCAAATCACATTAAAAGCCATATTCTCATTCTTTGGGGAAAGCTGGCCTTGCAAGTTTTCAGTGACAGCTCAAAGTTAAGTATAAAAGACAATTCCTGAATCAGGGAGTAAAACAGGCATATAGACACATCTTTGATAGAACCCATTTTAAATATTTAGCATAAAAAGATATATGTCAGTAAGACTAAGAAATAGATGATAAGCTTTCAACATTCAAGGAATACTATTTTTAATTTTTTTAAATTTCATACTGCATATATTTTTTGGTTTTTTTTTTCATGAATTGTAGAGCAACCAAGATATTATTATAGCTTATGCATACAGAGTATTTACAGACAAAAAGAATGTAGGTCAAGATTATTAACAAAAAGAGACTTTCCAGGTACAACCATCAGGGAAAGGGCAGGGGCTTATAAGTGGCTTATTCCTGGTGTGAATTAGGAAATTCTAGGTTGATTGGTTTGGGATTGGAAAATATTTTCAAACTCTATTGAAATATATTGCACATATTATAAAATGAATGAGTTTTAAGTGTACAGTTCATTCTAGCTCTACTGATGGATTTTTTAAAAATTTTATGGATGGATAGATAGATGATAGATAGATAGATAGATAGATAGATAGATAGATAGATAGATAGATAGATAGATAGATAGATAGATAGATAGATAGATAGGTAGATGGGTGGGTAGGTAGATATATTACATCATGGTGTACTCCACATCTCCCATTTCCTTAATAACCATTACTACCTATGTTTGTTGATCCACTTGGGAATGCCCCTGACACCCCCCCCTCCCCCATACACCTCCGGTTGCTCTGCCTCCTTTCTTAATCCTGTTTGTCTGTGTTTGACCCTTTGGTCTCTTGTTTTCTGGAGCAATATACTTTTCTTCAGTGAAGATCTGCTTTCCTGGAACATGGTGAACTGTGTTACTTAGATTTCCAGTCCTAGTTTTGCGTCAGGAAGCCAGTATGAACTTGTTTGGCATGTATCAGTGCCTCCTCCTTCTTGTCGGCTGTTCCCGCCTTTGTGGTTTGTATTCCATTTTGCTGCTTCTTCAACTTGTGGGTCAGACCTTTCTTCACCTTATGGTTCAGACCTTTGGCTTAGAGAACCTGACTCCCAGCCTCTTATGGTTTGAATCCTCTTAGGCTCACACAAGACGCAAAATCACGGAAGATGCAAGGACAAAAAAGCCTTTTAATTGTCAGCTCGAGCTGAGGTCCGACCCAGAGTTACCGACACAGCGGCAATCTCTTGGAGGGAAGGACC
>PVHY01009542.1:0-55896 GCA_004024945.1 Uropsilus gracilis
ATAAGAGAAAAACTTCTGGACATTGGTTTTGGTAATGATTTCTGATATAAGTCACCAAATGCATTGCAACAACAACTACAACAACAAAAAGACAAGTAGAACTATATTAAACAAAATTTTCTGCATAGTAAAAAATACAATCAATACAGAAAAAAGGAGAATATACTTGTAAACCACATATTGGTAAGAGATCCATTTCCAAAATATAAAGTGAGTCTGCTAACTCAATGGCTGAAAAATTCAGCTGAATACCTAAATAAAAATGGGCTATGGTGGAGGATTATAGGTGCTTTGTTGGTAGGTGTGATGTGGTAACATACATCTAAGGAGGTGTGAACCAGTATTTGTGAATCACATACAAAGTGTTATAAACCATTTACCCAAACAAAAAGTAATTTGAAAAAAATTGAGCAAAAGATAAATCTCAAAAAATACATACAAATTGTCCATATGCATATGAAAAGATGAACAACATCACTAATAATCATGGAAATTAAAATCAAAACCACACTGAGCTATCACTTCATATCCATTAGGACAGTCACTAGCAAAAAACATACCAAGACCAACAGCCCAGAAAATAACATGTTTTGTTGCTGTAGAGAAATCAGAATGTTGGTACACTATTGGTAGAAATGTTGCATTCTGAAGCTGCTATGAAAATAGTATGGAGGTTCCTTTAAAAAATTAACATATAATGACCACATGATCCAGCGATCTCACTTGTTCATATTTATCCAAGATATTTGAATTTAGGATTTCAAAGAGCATCCTTGTTTATAATAGCCAAAATATAGAAATAATGTCCATCAAAGATGAGTGGATACAAAATGATATATACATCAATGGTATAGTTTTCAATCATGGAAAGAAGATCAATCTTGCCTCATACTATAGTGTGAATGGCTGTTGAGGGCAGTATGTTAAGTGAAATAAACCTATTACTGAAGGACAAATACTACCTAATCTGTTTATACAAGGTGTCTAAAGCAGTCAAACTCATCAAAACAAATGGCAGAATGGTTTGGTCAACCACATTAAATGATGCTGAAAAGGTCAACTAAGGTAAACTGATCACTAGCTTTGGTAAAATATAGATTATTGTCAACCTTAATTTAAAAATGTTTAGTGCAGTGGTGGAGAAATAATGAAATTAGCATGTGCTTTTGAGTGACAGGGAAATAACCTGAAGACAGAAAGTGAATACAAACAGCAGAGAAATAATGCAGTGGATAAGAAGCAAACATGGAATAAAAAGGGACTTTAAAAGGGTAACATTAGCATCTGTTGTATGCTGACTAGAATGACCCATTAGAAGTAGAGACAAATATGATACAGGAGAGAGAAGGATAAATTCAGGAGTAAATTTGGAGCTTTGAGTAGGTGAGATCCAGATCATATATGCAGAAACACTATGGAGGTAGGACAAGGTTCATGTTCTCCTTTCACCCAAATAAGTGCAGAATTTCTTGTCTGTTTGCATCTATTTATTTTTTTTTATGTGATATAGAAGGAAGGTCATCAATGGAGAGTGAGGTGGGAAGGAGGTGTTGATTTCAGCATCAAGAAAGGCTACAAAATTATCTTCTCAAAACAAGAAAACAAATTCACTAGGGACATATAATAAAACTGTCCAGCGGATACTAAAGACCTATCTAAGACTCATGGGCACAATTTTCCAGCGACTCCAGGCATCAGAGCTGGGTCATTTTTTCTGTAGCATGTTTAGCCTCTGAAGTTTCTTGAGATACAAACAGGTGGAAAATGGGATTTAACAGATTTGAAGTTTTTCCATATAATCACAAGAGGAAACAGTAAGACAAGAGAACTAAGAGTGGGTATCTTTTGCTAAACAGGGAATTTGAGCTGGTACAAAGAGACCTGAACAAAACATCAAAACCTTTGTTCCTATTAAAATTCAAGCTGCTTCTTTACATTGTTGATCACCTTTTTCCTTACAAAGGTACAGGACAGGTTATGGCAGGAGTGTTTAGAGTTAATATGCTGAGGCACGATCCTCTTTCACCTCTTCCTCCTTCCCCTCCACAGGATAACAGGGATGTATGCATGAGAGAAACACTGAGATAAATTCCCACTGACCCATGAGGAGTCCTTCCAAGTACATCTTCCTCTTCATCATCCAGCAAGTCAGAGAGTGTTTTCAGGGAAACCTACAAAGCTAAGATTGTCTTTCAACATAGCCTACTTTGCTTCAGGAAGTAAAAATCCTCCACATTAATCAAGGAACCACCATGTGCAAGATTGACGTAGTGTAAACATGACTGTTTCATAGAAATTAATTTATATAGGAAGTATTCTTTGTCAAACATAATGCTAGCTGGCACTGAAGGCAGAGTGGTGTAGAAACTGTCCACTTCCAGGATCTATAATGAAATACAGGAACATAACAAGAACACATCTAGCAAATCAATGGGCCATCTGTTTCAGTACCTGAACTCCTCCGGAGGTGACTAATCCTGGCTGCTTCTCAAGAACATTTAACCATCCACTCCTGCCCCTCTTCCTAACCTATCTTTCTCCCTTAATAGAACATAATAAAAACATATGGTGTTGTAGAAAGCTGCTGGTAGCAAGTGCCATCTGAACCATGGTGCATTTCTCCCTCACATTTTTCTGCCTTCTAGAATCTGTAAGTTACCTATATTTATAGTCCCCAGTTTTCTGAAACTGATCCTATCCAGACTCAGAGAGAAAAAAAAAAAAAACATAAAAGCTTGGGGAGGATATCAAATTTCATGATCATTTCTAAAAGTTCTTTGAGTGCCCATCTAGAAGAAATGTCCTCTAATTTCCAAAAACGAAAGCTTTGGGGTAAGAGGCAGCCTCTCGTTGGTGGTAACAGGTGAAATTTCCAGATTGACAGAACTGATGCCTTTAGCAATAATTAAAATATATGCATACATGTACATATATGTGATATTTAACCTTTTCTTTTGAAGATTCAGTACATAGCATATTTTTTCCATAAATATGGATTGCAACAGAGCTATTAGGAGTTGCTGTAGCTACACTAGATCTTTAAAAGCTCTTGTTTTGTTCCAGAATGCTCAATGAGAACAAAATGGATCCCAGCTGTAGTCTTACTCTAGATTTGTCTACAGGAATGATTAATTAGGTAGCACCTATCAGTGGTCTACTGGCAGGAAAAAATCAAGACACTTCGTGGAAGAGAAGTGACCTAAAGAGAAATTTGATATCTGCAATGTATGCATGCATGTGTATAGACACAGAGAATGAGCTGACACAAAGGATGATAAAGAATAAAATCTATCTAATGTTATCCTCTGACCAGCCCTCATATGTTCATGCATGAATCTGAGTACAGGTGTTAACAAAAGAATAATATAAATTCAAAGAATTATTTTATTGACCTCTTTGCCAGATAAAGTGATTGAAAGATTCTCCTAATACTAACACCCTGTCTTCAGCATGAGCAATAGTAGATGTGGGCACCAACAGCTCCTACAGTTCTGACAGCCTTTGACCACAGAGGAATCAGCACCCTTGTAACATACATCTTCAGTGCTAGGTTTCTGCAGACATAGCCGGAGCCCAGGTGGACTATGGGCAAGCAATGTGTAGGGTATACAAGTGTTACAGAAGCACAGTTCCTATGTATCAAAGCAATAAACATGGTAAGTTCTCCTAAAACAGGAAGAAAAGTCACTGGTACCACATGGCAGTCCCCTAAACTGGTTTATAAACTGTATTTGAGAATTTGGTCAGACACTTCCAGAACCATCTCTGAGTCCACTAAGGAGGTACTTGGAAGAAGCTGAAACTGACAGCATCTCTGATTTACTTTTGGACTTGCAGGATTTAGGGAAACTACCTTTTGTGTCCTTGTGTCTTCCTTCTCTAGTCTCACCTCAAAAATATTCCCTGTTGTCACTATTACTATAAGGCACTCACCCATCTTATTCCTCCTCTTTGTGATTTATTCTTCCGATTTTTACTGGGAAGAGTTGGGAGTAAATAAGAGAATATAAAGATTATAATAAATAACATAAATTCAAAGAGTGAATAAATCATGCTTCAAATAAATAAGATATGGTTTGCAAATAAAAATGATTGAAAATTTTCTATCAATAATCAACTTATTGCTTACCTTTGCTTTAGATGACTTTCTGACACTGATTATCACGACAGTTTGCACTGATCATGCCACTATTACACAAAAGTAATGTTGAGAAGATCTAACTGATACATAAGTTGAATGACTCTACAATGTGTAATTATATAAAAGTAGCTGGGTCCCTAATGTAATAAAGAATGAAACCAAGTAAACAAAGAGCCAATCTAGAGATGCTCTCTAAATTGTCATTAATGACCACTAGCATTACCAGATGGTCTGATTTTAAGAGCTTTGATGACTAACATCAATGAGCAGAATTTAAGGAAATAAGGGGAAAAGTTTTATATTTATCACAATCACAATAACCTAATTTGAATACTTAAGTAGCAATTAAATAACATGTATTGTTCAAGGAGCATGACAAACTATATCAGTGATACTCCTAGCCTAGGCCATTAACCTTGAAACAATATATGGCGCTGGTTCTAAGCCTAGTTGTAAATTTGAACACTCATAGACAGACCACACTACATAGTTCAGTGGCAAGAGCTTAGTAAAGATAAATATTTAAACTTGGCTCTGACACTTCCATAAAGGATCCACTTAGCGATACTTAAGCAAGGTTTCATACACTTTAAATTTGTACATAAATCTCCTGGGAGTCTTGCTAAAATGAAATAGTAATTAACTAGGTCCAAGGCATGAGATGTAAGAAGCTACACTTCTACCAACATCCCATGTAAGTTGACACTAACCATCCACAAACGAATGATGAGTAACAAGAACTCATGAATTTATTGAGAGACTATAAAAGCACATGTGTATATAAGAAAGCACTTTGTAAACTGTAAAATAGTGTAGGAATCACTTGATTCAGTTCAACTCATCAAGAAAGAGTCGGAGTAGAATAAATTCTGTTCCAGATGATCTTCAATTCTTCCCTTTTTAGCAAAATCAAAGACAAAACTGAGAATTGGGAAAGCAACATAAGAAAGATTCATCCTTAAGAACTGTATTGCTTTTTGATTGCTTTGAAAGATGAACTTCTGTATCACTATCCTGACTGAAAAGAAGAGAAAAAAAATCCTGCCTCTTATAAAAAATTCATACAATCCTATCCAGTTCCAGATTCATCCTGTAGGTTGTCTCATCCTAATCAAAACAGCAAGAGTACATGACAAGGAAAAGGAAGAAGACAGTTGGCCCAAGAATAACTGAAGCAGCAAGTAGCAATTACTGTAAAGAGGAAGTTAAAAACTAATAACATTAGACACAAGAACCCAGAGATCACGTTTCCTTAAGTAAAACTCCTTGTTTTATTGAGGTGGACATTTTATGATAGAAATGAACTGATTTTAGATCATTTATATATATGTTTCTTATCTAAATCATCAGCAGCATTTCCCACTCAAGAAATATATACTCTCACTAAGGTTGAAGTCCCTAAGCATTTTCACAGACCTCATTATCACATGATCAGTTTGTTCGGGAAAGACCTTCATCACACATCAGCAAGGGCACACTAGATCCTTCCCATAGAATAAAAACCTTTCCTTGATCTCTTAGATCAAGGGAGAGAAAGGCAGACAGCCTGCCACAGACTCCAATCACCAACAGCCCACCTCGTTTGAGCCATGGTTTGCTTGCTCTCATGAGGAATCTTTTTTTGATAGTTCTGATTAGGAATTAGAATTCTGCTTCAGCGATCTTAGAAATTCATCAGACTCACTTTCACCAGAAGGTTATACTTTCTCCTCAAGCTTCCATCCCTGCAAATGCTCTCGCTTTTTTATAGCATTGTTTATAACCCCAAATTTCAGGGTGTTGTAAAATAAACACATATGAATGGAAACTGTTTGGTATCAGCAGAAAGAGGCACAGATGATAAATGAGTCTGAAATCTGCATGTTTGACAATATATCTGACAGTAATACTCCTTAGAAAACTAAATTGAAAGTAAAACTAGGTTAAGTGAGTTTAGTCATGTTTTTTTCTTCACTAGCCAGTGACCAGCACCTGTAGTATTGCACCTTCCCCAAGATTGTGTAGTCCAGTGAGTGTGTAAGTGTGCACACCTGGCCCTGGGAGAGAGGTGATAAAGGGATACAGAGAGAACACATGAAAAGTACGCACATGTACAAGAAAGAGCACAAGGCTAGAAAGAGCCCAGAGAAAGAACATGAAGATACCTGGAGAGGCTGACAGGTTCCTTTCTCCCACCCCGCAACTTGCCTGGCTTGTCTGTGTTACTGCTAAAATTAAAAAACCTACGCAGTTTGGTGATCCTGATGTTTACAGTTGGCAACCAAGTTTGGTTAGACGACAACTACTAATCACAATTATTAACTTTATTCCTTAGTCCTCAGCCAATGCCAAATATGAGGCCACTTAGATGCAAAACAACCGCTCAGAGATTTGGTTCTGAAAGCATTCAAGAAGCTGGCCAGTCAGAAACGTCGAGATGCCAGAACTCGATGCACAGTGGGGACTATCACACCTGCAGGCTGTTCCGTGCACTAGCCCTGGGTAATCTGGGTCAGCTGCCCCAGGGGGCAGCCTCATAATCAGGCACTCTTCGCTCTGCAGTTGCTTCACCTAAGAAAACCTGAAGCTTTGAGGATGACAGAGCAGCAGTTTCCGTCCACAGAAACACTTGTGTGGTGCATCAGGAGTGGTTTTAAATGGTGGAGATAATTACTTAATTCAAGCTGTAGCAACTGGCCAAGTAAACATGTAGCAGCCAGGAAGCTATTAGCATGATTTTAAGGCAATTATTCCATTAGTGTTTAATAGTCTCCAATTAGACTTCTCTATCGAAGTTTGAATGTCTTTTCCCCCCTCCATTAATTTTCACAGTTTAGTAATACAGAAAGTTACAGAACAAATTTCAAATATATATATATAGAGAGAGAGATAATATATATATATATATATATCAAACCTACTTTACAGAATAATCATAGAGGAATCAGGGGCATAAATTTGGTCAAAAAATTCTTTTCTGAGTATTCAAAAAGACAATGGGAGGCTTGCAGGGGATACTAAAAGTGTACTAGTAGAGGGGCTGAAAGGCAACGGAAATTCCTAGCGCATCCAATGCCACCATCTTTGTGTTCCTAGTGTCTAAGACAACCAAAATTGCAAAAATCTCTGAAGTCAGTTTTTCACGTTGTTCCTTGGTGGGAGAAGAGGAAAGTTGTCCTGTTCCTGCTAACATCTATTTCCTTTTTTGCCACTTGTTGCTGTTAAATCATCCAGATACAACCTGAAATAATTTCCCTTCAAAATTCCTAGAAGGTCTTTCCTAAAGTCTACTAGAGGGGTCAAATCGCTGAATTGAAAGTTGGTCGGTTCCTTCTATTGAGCTGCCATTTTTACATCTGTGAAATGGAGCTAGCAGTACCAGCATCACCACCCACGTCACAAGATTTGGGGAAGGATTATGTGATCTTGTGGAAAGTGAAACATGCCCAAAAAGTAAAATAGATTCAGACATGGCATCATAGTATCCCTCAGAACAAGTGATGCGAACTGCATCTCTGGTGGGTCACTTATCAGAAGGCTGGCATTAGAGACCTTGCCCTTGTCTCCTTCTACGTGTGGAGAAGTGTTCAGGTGAGAACATATGCATACAACTTGGTAACAAACCGCAAAAGGAAGAAAAGAGACAAGGAATGCCTGTGGAAGTGACAGTGTAATCTAGGCAGCAACGTTGTGTTCTTTCTACCGTTCCCATCAAAAGAGCAATCTCCAAGCTCCCCCAAATTGCATGCTGATCAGAGAAGCTGGGTTATTTCTTTTCCTTGGAGGTAACTGTTCTCTTGGAAAGCTCCTTCTTGAAGAAGGACAAACAAATCTTTCCTTCCTGAGACTGGCGCTCCGAGTGCTTAGACTACTTGTCATGGTCGCCATTCACTTGCCTCGTGGCCACTGACTTGAGTTACTGACCACCTCCACAGCTGCGGGCTATATACAGCCTCTTGGGATATTCAAGAAACTCTTCTGCTCCCTTCTCCCCCTTTTCCCCCAATTTGTTTAGTATTTCCCCCAGTGGCTACGAGGGGGCGCTGGATGGGGCAGAGCAAGACCACCACCAGCTTGAATTTGAAAATCCAGCTCAGCTCAGCCCCGGGCGCTCTACCTGTGGATAATTCGCCCTCGGGCCAGCTCTGGAGTCGCAAACGCCTGCTCTTAGCCCAAGCGAAAAGTCATACTGACACGAGGTGTGGTCGTGTCCCTCAATATGACCCCGGGAAACTGTCTTGAAACGATCCTCCCGGCTGCACACCTGAGCTCGGGCTGCTGCGCGCCGGCGCTCCAGAGACCTCCCTGTCCTCTGACTCGGGTCTCGCGCACCAAGCCGAAGCCTCTGCATCCCTCCAGTCGCTCCCTCGCTTTACCCCGCCTTCCTGCCTTCTATGCAGTCTGGGCACGGCGCAGTCACCTTTCTCCCACGGTGCTCTGCCGGCGAATCCCACCCCTCCAACGCAGTTCTAGCAGGTTTCCTTGCTGGGCTTGCGCCCGAGCAGCAAACGCACAGTCGGACAGGTTTGCTCTCCTGACCCGGGCACTCTGGTGCGAACAGCAGTCGAACCCGACTCCAGACGCCGGGCCCCCAGGCCAGGCCCGCGGGGTCCACGCACCAGGAAAGGCGTCCTCCGCCCCTCGGCCCCTCCAGCTCCAAGTCAAGGGCAGTCATCACGCCACCGCCGGTCCCTCAACTTTCATCACTCCCGGGGACGCGCCTTGTCCCTTGAAAGGAGGCTGGGGGCGAATATTAATGACTTGGGGAGATTCTAACCCAAAGCTACCAAATCCGCTCGATTCTGAGACAGGGGGCTGAGGGGGACCCTTGGGACACGCAGCTGGTGCTCACCGCGCGCTGCCACACCGCAAACCCAGATATCCCTCCCCCGGCCCCCCGGCCCCCCGCCCCAAATCTGCGGGGAAAATCGTGGGACGGGGATCGACAGGCACGCTCGTGGAGGCCATCTGCCCCCTGTCCCAGTCCCCTCCGCACCGGCGGCTTCCGGAGCCCAGCAGTCACCTTGACTCCCGCGCCACGGTCCCCAGAGGTTTGGGAAACGCCAGGAGGCCGGAGGCTCCCTGCGCGCCTGGCCCGAGACCCACCCCTGGGGCTGAGTTTCTCTCCCGCGGGCATCGTGGCAAGTTACCACTCGGTGCCAGATGAGGCAGGGCGGGGCAGGTGGAGCGGGCGCCGAGCGCCCCGTCGGCAGCCTCTGCGCGCCTACCTGGGATGGCTAGATTGGTGAGGGGGATGCTGTGGATGCTGTCTGGCAGAGTTGCCATCCAGTCGGCGAATTTCAGCTCGTTCTTCCCCTGAGACGAGGCCATCGTGCCGGTCGGCGTGGCGCGCGCTGGTGCCCGCACTCCGAGGGTAGGCTGCCGCTAATCCAATGTTTGCTCCAGCCCGGCTAGAGTTTACACTCCGCTCTGCGCCACACCCACAGGATGGCGCAGACACATGCTCATTTTAATAATTATTCAAAACACCCCGTGCTCCCCGAGTGCCTCCGCCAGACTCCGCTGGAGCTTTTGTTCCTGACGTCCGCGCTCAGCGTTCTCCTCCTCTCCCCTCCCTCGCCGACTCCCTCCTCCCGTCTCATCCTTCCTATGCGTCTTTGCCTTTTCTCGCCATTCTGCAGCTCTCCTTGACTTCCTTTTTTTTTTTTTTAAACTTGATTCGTCCGTCTGCTTAGCCCAGTGCGGTCCTCGACCCGTTGAGGTGACTTCCTGTGCTGCTGTATTAAAAAGAGAACCTTGCAGCTGAACCTGTAATCTTAGTAGACTTTGGGATGCTCTCACCTTCCCGGGAGAAGACACTCATCCTGGCTTTAAGGACTTTCCATTTGACCAAAGAGCTTTCCTCTTTGTCAGCTCTCACAGTTCAGGTCTGCTTAGCAGGAAATCTCCTGCTCATAACAAAATGGTGGTCTTTATTTACACTTTGCCTAAATTTTAGAATTGATAAGTATGTTGCCACCAAAGGGCAGTCCTTACATGGTTTACACTTCTTATTCCTGGTAGCCTGTTCCAGACACTGGAAGGTTAAGAAGCCCTTCTTCTCCTTCACTTCCCTAATCATGAGAGATCTGTGTAATTCTATGGAGAAAGCTGCCTATTTCTCTAGGTCTTTTTTTTTTTTTTTTGGTAGCACTCAAGTCAAGACTGATGCCTGATGCTAGAAAAAAATCACCACATTTCCCAGTGACGCGCTGTAATTATTGCCAGTGGCATTTGGTAGAATTTATTTGGCACCATTCAAAATGATCTATGTGATTGTCTGAATTTTCATTCCTTGGCAGACTAGAGAGATGTGCTGCTCTCAAGAGAAATTGCTCATTGAGCTTCCAAAGAACTGTCTTGGTCCACCTGCTCTCAGATGGAAAAGAGGAAAGAAATCAAATCTCATAAATGCTATGAGTCTAGAGATGGCCTGACTGGAAATGTGTATGCAATGAACTGAAAATGTGCAGACCTTTGCTACCCAGAGAATGGAGGTGCAATAGAGGTTTCTATTCTTTGATCTAAAAGTATGTAAATCCTTTACCTAAAGTAAATGCTATTAAGTTAGAGGGATGAAAACCAACATAAGAGAGAGAACAATAAAACATGAGAGCAATCTTTTCATTCAGTAAACTACATAGCATTAAAAATATATAGGATGACTGCTTATTATCATACAAGGATGCAGAACTCAAATAATATTCATCCCAAATGAGGAACGCTATGGAATAGATGGAGAGAGAAGAGATAATGTCTTTTCCTTATGATCAAATGTTCCATTTCCTCATAGAATGAATTTACAGTTTCAAGTGGGCACAGTTTATCTACAAGAATGAGAAAGAAATATATGGAATTTTTTCCCCAAGGTAAATCTTACTTCTTGCTAGCACAGAAGAACCACATTGCCTTTTGACTGAAGACTAGTTCACTATAGAATTCTTGGTCAAGAGATTCCAACCCTCTAGAGTTAACATTGCTATGGGAGCAGCTCCTCTGCAGGAACAAGGAGACCACAGTTACTCTGTCTCTGAGCAGTTTGAGGAAGTGCCCTAGACTCTCTCAACCCTATTTGTCTCTATTATGAAATATTGATAATAAGTCAGACTTAAGGTGAAGTTTTCAGGAATATGTGTATGTGGAAAGGCTTTGCTATCAACAAGGGCTTACACAAAATGTGAGACTTGTGTTTATACAATAAAGCAACTAAAAGAAAAGTTAGCAACATATAAATATTTCCTTTTCTTTGTCTTTTCTATGTCTTTTCTAGCCTTAACACATATTAATGTTCAAGAAGATTAAATAATTATTGAATGTTGGGAGTATTTTTAATAAGATATAGTTTGAAAATATGCCTTGTTTAGTGATTTGAATTTATGTGTCTAAAAGTTTCCAAAATATTTCTTCTTAATGGAACTACTTTCAGTGTTGAAAAAAATTTGCCTCATAAGCAATCATACATGTCATTTTTTGATAAAGCAAATAGACAATTCTTCCCATGTTTTATGTGATTTGAATTTCAGAATTTTTAGTATATTTGATTTTGCAAAAAAGAAAAAAGAACACCTTAGATTTCTGTAAATGTAATCCAATAAAAAAGTCAGAGCTGAAAGTTGATAGTTCTGGATTTCCTTCTTGGCCTTATAATCAAAATTTTAGGCAATTTTATATCTTAGTTATCCATCTGTCTATTATCAACTCTGTCATAAATTACTAAAAGACATTAGAAAGATCATGTAATTTCATTGGGTTTTACTTTGTCCACTGTATCAGTCAGGGTTCTCCAGAGAAATAGAACCACGTGTAGCTGTATTATTATACAGATGGGCTTGGGGGGTTATGAGGGAGGCTAGAGAATGAGAGAGACTGAGATTTTAAGTAATTGGCTCATGTGATTATGAGAGCTGGTGACTGAAAAGCAGACCAACAGCCTGGGAACCAAGGTATGATTTCTAAGTTGTATTCTTGAAGCAAAATTCTCCAAGGAATCTGTTTTCTGCATTTTAGATCTTCAACTGATTGAATAAGGCCCACACACATGTTGTAGTTACTCTGCTTTACTTAAAGTCAAATAATTGTAAATGTTAATCACATTCACAAAAGTCTTCACAGATATATCTAAACTAGTGTTTGGTCAAATTCCTGGACATCTTAGCCTAGCCAAGTTGACATATAAATTTAACCATCATATCCACTGGCAAACTAAACCATAGTTGTTACCATGGTAATCAGTAGGGCCTCTTTTGAGTTAATAATTCTGCTTTCCTTTATGATTCTTTTTCATGTACTAGCTGCTATAACAGCAAAAGGAGAAATGAAAATATTTACCTGGTTGTTTTTCCTTCATCCAGACATCTTAAGTTATGGATCAACACTTTTATCTTCATAATAAAGGATAGAAAATACTACTGATTTTTAATTGTGGTGTTGATAGTATCCAAGCTTTTAAAAAGAATATCTTCCAAACACAAATGTAAAGATAAAAGTTATTTATTGTAAAGTTTTTGTGCTACTCCTAAAACTTCTTCATGCAATCTCAGCTGTCCATCAAAATCACACTATACACCATTTATAAATATTGCAAATCTGTTGGAATTTCCTTATGTTTTCTAGTCTTAAAAATACATGGTTCTTTTCTATATTTTCTTTCTAAGTTCATAATATTTCTTAATTATTAGAGATAAATGTGCTCCATTTTTTTATTTTGTTGATTTTGTTTATGATTTGAAAAAAAGGGTTTTCTTAAAAGTAAAAAAACAGTAGGATATATTTCAACTGAATAGTATTTTAACAGGAATTCTGTGTAAACAATTCCTGAAAATCATGAAGAGAAACAGAGCTCAAAATGTACATTTATAGAGTCAAAATTAAACATATACAAAAAAAGAAATATCGTGAAAGTAACTCAATAACAAAGGTTTTTTTCATTCTCTACAACTTTTACCTAGATATTCCATCCAAAGAACCTCATTGTAATTTAAGTATAAAAATATTTTTGTACCCTAAGATAGGAAAATTTAATAAACCCATTTTTCTCCACCATTTTAACCCCGCAGTGTTTTCAGTCTTATCTGTCTTTGCTTCACTCGCATGTATACTTCTAATGCCAGTCCCAAATAAGCTAATCATCATGTACTGAATATAATTTAGTGGTTAGAATCACAGGCTACAGGATTCAGATCCAGGTTTTCCGAGTTAATTAATATATAGGTTTTGGTTTCCTTAACTCATATGTAAAGAAGAAAGAATCTGGGGGATAGGAAAATGGACTGTGCTGTGAAGTTTAGATGAGGAAAAGAATTTGAAGTTTATTAAACAAAATGGGAGCTCAGGAAACTAGTTCATTGTTATGCTTCTTGCTAAAATCTCATATTGTTAGCATTCATGTGGAATGTACTTCCATGCTTTTACAACTGAAATTTGTTCCATTCTAACCAGCTTATTTTTGCAAGATAAGTTGTTGTCCGTAAGTAGAAGTAATCTTTTACTCTTCTACAACCTATTGCAGTTTATTTATAGCTATCTTGTCCTGTGCTTCTAATTTACTAGCTAGCCTTAAAGCATTATGTGGACAGAGGAGATGTTATTTGATACCCTATAGTACTTCTCACAAAGCCTGAGATATAAAAAGGGCTCATTATAATCATTCATTTACCCACTTATTTCATAAATATTTATTGAGTGTGTATTATGTGCTCTGAATCAAGAGAGAAAATAGAGCAGTAAGTGACTGAACTTACTGAATTTATGTTCCAAGTACAAAGTGGCAAATGATAACTTGATGGTGGAATAAATACATGACATCACTGTATATCTCAGCTCAATGTCAAAAATCCTCCTTAGGCATGCCCATTTTTATCACTTCACTAAACAGCAAAAATTTACTTTGGTTAAAAAAAAAATTAGTCCAAGATTGTTTTCTACATTTTATCTCCTAAGTTTTTCCATCTCTGTTGTTCTCTTGGTTAAATCAACAATGAGATTTGGAAATAATATGGTGCATTTATCCAGCAAAAAACTTGATTTCTCAGAGCATAAAAATTTGTGGGAGAGGAGGGTAGCCTCTGAAGTAAAAGGTAGACTGCTTTAGTTTCATGTGCAAAATTTTTAAAAACCCTAAGTATTCTAAAAGAAAATAAAAGTATGTCCATAATTACATCAATGCAATAGCAGCATTACTTAGAATTGTCAAAACATAAAAACCACCCAAATGTCTATAAACATGTTTATAAATGTTTATCCAAATGGATAAAGAAAATGTGATTTAGTCATGTAATAGAAAAATACTCAGCCTCAGATATGAAATGAAATTCTGATATCTACCACAACATGGATGAACTTTGAGCATATTATGGTGAGTGAAATAAGCCACGTACAAAAGAAAAATATTGTATGATTTGACTTATATGAAATCCATAAAATAATAAAATTCTTAGAGTCAGAATGCAAAAATAATGGTATCAGCAACTAAGGATGAGAAAATGAGGACACGAATGGGTACAGAATTTCAGTTTAGTATCATGAAAAAGTTCTGGAAATGAACATATAGCGATCATAGCTGAACAAAAATGCTTAATAGCACTGAATTATACACTTAAAACTAGTCAAGGTGGCAAATTTTATGTCATTTTTATTATATCTCAAGTTTAAAAAACTATTTACAAATGACTTTGTTGGATAGAAAGACCATACTTGTCATATCAAGCATAAAATTCCCATTATAGGTATTCGGTGATAGTTCACTCGTCAGTTTGTGACTTCCAGGAACACATCTGAAAATTATATAAATTGGGGCTGATACTTTTTGCATGAGGGAGAACACATATCATGGTAACTGTAACTAAGGGGCAAAGTTGCTAGAGAGTGCTAAGGGACTTACGGGATTTATTCTCATGTCAGGGCATTTAACGGAATGGTCAGAAAGTGAGGCTTTGCTCCGATTTGGATGCTGTCAAGAAGTAATACAAAGGATAATTTAGTGAGTGTCTTGATAGGTCTTGTCAAAGGAGGAAAGTAGATTGAAGCTGGAGCTGTAATAACTGAGTAAACAGGAGCCATTCTAGAGTGGGGAAAAGTGGACTGTTTTTGTGATGTGCATCATCTTAATGTTTTTTTCCCCCAACATGTTTATAGAGGGAACAAGTTCTGTTTTAATTCAATAAGATCACAGAGTGACTTGGTCGGTTGATGAACTGTCTATATTCAAGCACTAGGGCATAATGAATAATACTAAGAAGAACTTCTAAATGTTAGGGAATATTTATTCCTTTGTACCAATAACTAAAAGGACACAGCTCAATATAATTTATCCTGGGTTGGGAATCCTAAACTAGTGGCTATTTGTCAATGATAGATTCCATTTAGCAACTGTGACATAGTCCCCATCTGTAAGATTTTCACTTACACTTTATGGCTTGAACAGATTGATGCAGTAAAGCAAATTATTTGCCTGATGTGCAAGGAAGGATGTGAGTGTTCTTTCACAATTATGCTCTGCAAAACCTTTGTTCCTCTAGTACTCAGATACAAAGATAATCCCTACTGCAGGATAACGATGCAATTTGCTTGTCTTTCCAGTTCCTTCTTGCAAACCCCAAAGGCAATCATCTATAATGGGTGGGGCTGACAGGCACAGGAAATGCTGTGGAACACCACTAATATCTTAGAAAAAGAGTTTCTAAAACGAGAAGTCTTTTCACAGTCTCTTGGTCTAGCTCTTGTTCTCTATGGATCTGAGGTGAATGTCAAAAAGTTAGCCCAGACAGTTCAGGGAGTTCTGAGCAAGACTCAGCACTGGGTAACAATGAATTCTAGGGAATGACTAGTGTTTATGTATTTCTTCTGACCACCAATTTAGCATCATTTAAGATTATACTTTTGTCTAATAAAAGTTTACTTTAATGTGTAACACATAAAATGTCCAAAAAACGTTTACTTTATAAATTAGCCTGTCATCTTCACTCACACTAGCCCTTCATCACTTTACACGACCTCCTCATGCCTACTCTGAATCTTATCTTTGTTTCCATCACAAGAATAATTACTGAAGCTACTGATTTTCATAATTGAACTCAATCCACAAATGAACCTACACATAAAAGAGATGCTACTATATCCCCTTTATTTGAAAAGGTTAATTCCACATCACTGATAGTTTCTTGACTTCCAAAAAATTAATGCTCATATTTATCCCCACCATTCTTACCAAAAAGTGAGGAGACTAGGATTAATTTTTTTCATCTCATGAATAAATTTATCTCTGAATGATTCATATTTTCAAAAAACATGAGAATGAAGAGATGTGTAAAAAAAAAATGCCCGGAGCCTGCTTTTTTCTTAAGGAACACCTACCTTAGGTGATCTAACATCTAAACAAACACAAGAAGCTTGGCACAGCTGTGCACAGTTCTAGTGCTCAGCTTAACCCAGTCACAATTTACTCTGGACAAGATTTAATCATGATCAGTTGTTGTAAACCTTGACTATTCTGGTCTAGTGGCAAGTACTACATGTTTGTGATATAAGTCACATTTGATTTCTGATTTGGTGTTCTTTAAAATAATTAATCATGAAAAATTTCATACAATTGCAAAAGTGAGAGAATATTTAATAAACCTGTCTATACACACCCAACGTCAATAAATAATTATCAGTTCATGGGAATTTTTCTTCTATTTTTACATAATTGAATTATTTAAAAACAAACTATGTGTATGAAAACTCTAACTCATTTGTATATATTTGTATATATTAATTATCTAACTAGGTTAAGCAGTTAGCTAATCCAAATGCTTAAAATCACTAATAATTGAATGTATTGAAAAAATTTTTTTTCAATAATTAGTGACATAGGTACAATACAAATCAATGCTTTTAGTTCTCTTTTTTAACCCAGGTTGTATGTAGAAAAATACATACAAGTGGAGGGTGTTATATTTCCCCATGAGTAACATGTGTTGTAAGGAAATTATTAAAAATAAAATCAAAACTTTACTAATATAGACCACTCTAAATTCAAAGTAACCACACTTTCCCTTTGTGTAATTACTACAGGTATACACTTTTGTAATGGTAATTAATTTTCCTCTACCTATTACATGATTGCATTATTTTTATACTCTAATGCCTTGCTCTTTTAAAATGTAGCTTGTATGTATCTTATCAAAATTTTAGTCCATTTTAAAAGGTAGAAGATGCATACATTTCTTATGAAAAAGTCAAACCTAAGTACTCAAGTCTCATTTTGTCCACCACAACCAAGAAACTTAATATCTTTAATTTATTTTACTATGTATGACATTTAAAAGACATGTTTTCTCTTTCTTATATAGGTAATAATATAATTTTACATAGTAAATAATATAATTTGGTTTTATATATTATTATAATGATATTATATTGATAATTATTATATAATAATTATTAATAAATAAATATGATATCTTTTTAGTGCATGCATGCAACTTGAAAATAATCTTTCACAAGAATACTAAAAATTTTAAGATGCTTCTGCAAATATATATAAAGATTTTTATAGTTATAGAGAAAAAAACTAAAATGCAAGAAAGCATTCTATTCAACAATTATCTAATATTTGACTGAGTACCAAATGGCTATATCAAAGTATTTTGAAAACTTACATAAAGAGCTTGCAGATAAATGTGCCTTTATACACAATGCAAAATATGCTACAAAATTTGTATTATCTCAAACAAGAACAAATTATCATTAATAGAAGATTACTAGGATATAGCTTTCCAGATCCCAGCAAAGACAATTGTAGACCCAGAAGAGATGCATGCCAAAATCTCTAATAAATCACATAGCAACTGACAAAAAGGAGACTATAAATGATTCCAAGTCTTATTTCCCTGAGTGGAATAGGAATGAAGAAAATGTAAGTTACAGGAGACCTCTTGCTCTCCCCCCCCCACACACACACACACATGCATAAGCATCATTGTAAGATAAGCAAGTTCTGGAGCTTCCATCCTAGAACAGTTAGTAGGCACGCAGCCAAATGAGAGTACATGGGAAAGCCCTTGTCATCAGGATACTGAAAAATGGCACACTTCTACAAGTGCTGGTTTGCTGACACAAAGAATCATAAGACTAATCTTGATTTTGCATGGAAATTAAAAAAATGCAAACTTTAAGTTATGGTTAAGTAATGTAGCCACCTGCAGGCTGTTAAGCAACAGAAGAATGTCCCAGCATGCACTGCCTAATAACAGCAGAGGTTATATTCAACTTAAAATAATTTATAGCAAGAAAATTCTAACCCAACATTATGATATATTTTGTCTAATTATGAAGCTTAAATTCTTCATATTTGACAATTGTTGGTATAATTTTCCACAATGATATTACTCATTATACCTCATTATTAACTTTGATTAGTGAGAATTGAAAAGAATACATCTATTGTGATTATCCATGCCACTCGTTTTTGTTCACAAACATTGAAAAAGCTGAAATGTGGCTCTTGGTTTAATCCTGAGACCCAGTGTTTGGAAAATTTACGTTTAAAAAGAAGCCATTTCAATTTACTGACATTCATTACACTGACTCTGAAGAAAACTGGAAGAACTTCGTTTAGTTGAAAAGGATTTTAAAATAAACTGTATAAGATTGTTAGAAATCATAATAAGATGAGGTGAAGTGAACACATTTCCACAAACAAAATCACGAATGATGTGATTTGGTGGTAGGACATTTACTGAACTTAACATTATTTAGGAACAATTAAAATATATAATATATATATATTACAAAAATAATTTAGAAACTGTGTGAACAGATTTCCTGTGAAGCCAGTATGTCAGATCAGTCAGTAATGTTGTAGACTGATTTCGTACCAACAAAGGATAATTGTAAATATCTATCATTGATAGGAATTAATCATTTGAGGTTAAGCTTACAAACAAGTTTGTATAACCTCGACTGCAACAAATGGACAAAAAAGAGAAGCTAAGCAGAAGTGATCATGGAGTGCAAGCAGGTGAAGCCAAGAGGAGACACACAAACAGTACAGGAAAAACATAGCAAAGAGTTTAATGAAATGATTATGAAATAGATAGAACCTTTATTACTGAGGTAATACTGGTTGGCAACATTGCTTGTGATACAGAGGCCTAAGATCTTACTTCCTTCGCTGCACATCACCACATGAACCTTTGTTTTAACCAACTTTTACAACAAAAAGAATTAAAAATTGTTTTTCAGCTAATATATTTATTGTAGAAAATTTGACTGATTCATTTGGATCAAGATCCCAAGTTTGGCATGTCTAGACTCTTGATATTTGACAACATGAATTAACTTGTTCCTCTTTATTTCATGTTTTGTTTTTTTTTGTTGTTGTTGTTGTTGTTTAGTGGTAGTTAACACTAACCTCTGACAAACAAAATATGATTCATTCTGTTACTCAGATATCTTTATGTATGGGTAAGACCTGACTTTTTTCTTTCTTTCTTGGATATTTTAGCAGGATATGTCATTTCAAAAGACATTAGATCCAAGTTTTTTTTTCAATCTCCAGCAACATATCCAGTGCCAAAAGATGTTGGAAATTAGTTTTAAAAAATAACTTTAAATACTTTTAAAATAGTTTCAGAAAATACACCTTCATCTGACTTAATAATTAAAAGAGAATTCTATGGGTCCTATTTCCCAATCTCTCAAGCTTACATTATCTAAAAACTACCAGATAAGAAGGCAGTCATACCACTAAAAAATGGAAAGTTACTGAGTCCTTCGTATAAATTGTTGTCACTAGGAAAACAAATACGTATGTGCGTGATTCTGTGATATCTTCACATGAAGATGAAGATGCATCAAACTGTTAGTGCCCCAAGCCCTCTCTCCAGGCTTGAAGTTTCAGATCAATCATCAGAAGAAAACAAATTCCTAATGATGAAACATGCATCCACTCAAATTTATGTCCATATGACTTACAATAGCAATAGACCATATATTTCTTTTGTTGACATACTAAGTTTCTCCAAACCTTCTCTTTATGACCATAGTATCTTTATAGCCCTTAATATAATTTCACTTTTTGCATTCGCACCATTAAGATGAAAAGGGTATATAGAAATCTAGACATAAGACCAATACTGCCAATTAAAACTTTGCCCAGAGTTTAAAATCATAAATTTGGTTTATCAGAGTTAATTTATATTTGAGTTTTGTTCTTTCAATTTTTTCTTTCTCTCCCAGATAGCTTTAAGTTTTATAGTACTCACCTAGAATTTGAAGCCCATGAAAAGCTCTTGTCCTTACCACTATATTTTCAAATCAAAGTTAGCTTTTTCCCAGAGAATTTCTTCTTTCTTTTCTAACTAGCATACATTACTGTTGTGCAAGTATGCTAACCCAGTTAGGTTCTTTATTGGTTTTAGCAATCAAAGAAGAATGTTAAGAGCCCTTGATGGATGTTGCAGGTTTTAATGCTTTCAGAGAACCAGGTACACAGCCACACCAGATAGGGAGCCTGGGCCAACTGTATGGCAAGCAGGGCCAGAGGGGGTTGGGAGGCAGGTTGAGTTCCCAAGTCTCACATGAATCTTCTTGCTCTTCCTCTGACCTCTTTCTCTTTCTGGCCTTCTTTCCTCCCTATGCTCTCTTCTTGTGCTTTCTTTACATGCAGTCCTCCTAAGGTGATACCACCCCTTTATCTCTGCCTCCTAGGCCCAAGTGAGCCCTCTCACACATGCATACACCCACTAGGCTAGGTGTGTACAATCATGGAGAGGATGCAGTGCCACAAGCACTGGTGGAATGAAGGAAAAAGCCTGACACCCATTTGCCCTACAATTACTGATGTCTTACACTTTCAAGGTCATTTCTATGGTGGTCAACATATTAGAAAATGATGATCTCCTCCTAAGAGCTTCCTTAGTCTCAGTATGCAAGTCTCTCCTAGATTATGAGTATTTTTTTAATTTTTAATTTGTAATTTTCATACAATATTGGTCACATTTTTATACTTGCTTGTATGTTACTGCAACCTACTCCTCTCACTGCAAGCTGTTGGTCCGCTCACTGCAAGCTGTTGGTCCATGTTTGAACCACTGGGCTTTTCTTTTTCTGGAACTCTGTCCTTTTTTCCTGGTTGTGGACTTGTACTCCTGGATAGCAACAAATGAGACTGCTAAGAGCTCCAGGAGTAACTGAGGCAGGAACTCAGGTTGAGCACTTCTGTAGGGCAAATACATGGTATGCTTCTCCAGGATCCTTTTTGGTATCTGTCACGTGGTCCTGGTTCTGGACTGCACAATTCTGATATATTTGTTTGGGAATCCAACTCCCAGCCTCTGGTGGTGGAGGCGTTCCCTGCTGGGGACAGATTTCCCCATGTGGTTGGTCCAACTCCTCTCCTCTCTTGTGTTAGCAGTTCTGCTATGGGGCCATAGTCACATCATTGTGGCTTTCTTCCCCCATTGATTGGTAATGAAGTGCGCCTCATTCACATTGCACATAAGTTCTATGCAACCCCTTTGGACCAGGGGTTTGGTTCCCCAGCCCCAGAGACAATACAGGTAGAAATCTATGACAGTCACCTCAGCTGCTGTTTTCACCTGCTGTTTCAGTGGTTCCTAACATGTTGCTTGTCCTATGCAGGTGGTAAATATTTCCAGGGCCATTATTACTTCCTTTCCTCTCCATTTTACCTCTATCTGGAGAGATTGGGCTTTTCATTGAGGTTGGAATAAACCAGAGGGGGTACTCTTCCCCCAGCCCATGGCAGAAGTGTCCAGCCCCCAAAACCTGCCCACATGGAGACAGAGGCCAGCCTCCCCAGCCTGAGACCCCTGAACCTGAGACCCTGAGACACTGAGACCCTGGTGGCATGGGACTCACC
Organism: Uropsilus gracilis; assembly: GCA_004024945.1. NCBI lineage: Eukaryota > Metazoa > Chordata > Mammalia > Eulipotyphla > Talpidae > Uropsilus > Uropsilus gracilis. The sequence continues at coordinate 21,987 of PVHY01009542.1, forward strand.
CTTGTCTTTCACCCCCGCCTGCGGCCTAGGCCACAGTTGGTGTGTGCTGGAGCTCTTCTCCAAAGGCCTGTGCCATTGGAAAGGACCTCAACTCCCACCTCCAGCCCAACTAGGCTCACTGGGTCAGGTTTGGAAGTTGGAGCCTCCTAATCCCCTCTCTTGGCTCAGGACACATGGGTGCACCCTGCTCCCACCCCTGGACACTGAAAGAGTGGACACCAGGACCTCCAGCTCCAAAACCCCTAGATCCCGAGATCTAAGACCCTGGTGATACAGAACTTACCCTATCCCTTGCTGGGAGCTCCCCAAAGGGCCAGGCCTTTCTAGGGGGCCTCAACCTCTACTCCCAGCCTGACTTGAATCAGAACTGGGCCTATAAGGTCGGGCCTACAAATCCCCTCTCTCAGCTCTGGACCCCCAGGGATCTGTCCAGCCTCCATCTCCCTGAGAGAACTTTTTAATACAAAAGGCTATGAGAAGACCATCAGAAGAGATAGGTGCAGTGACTGGATGGACAATGGCTCATAGAAGCAGCAGGTGGGAAAGAATCTCCACTCTTGAACCTCCCAGACATTCCCTGGTTTCTTTGCTGCTAACACTAGGTCTTAAACTGGACTATAATAATATCACCCATTTTCTACTATATAAACATGCACTACCTCAGTTTTCCTTTTGTGAATTACTTTTCCCTTTAAACTCTACTGTGCAAGCAAGTCACCTTCAGATGATAATTTTCAATTTGATTTGCTCTACATCCCCAACTCACACTGACTCCCAAGGTATTTCACTTTTAATGCCTATGTACTTGATGGCTTGAATCTTGATAGATTTGTATGACATCACCTCTCTGCAGTGTAATAATAATCTTATTAGTAATATGGACCACTGAAGTTTAGGGGAAACAGGAGGTTGGTCAGTATGTGGACATTTTAAAAATTATGTCATTAAATCCATTAAGAGAATTGCACTCCTAGACAAACCTCACTTCTGGCTGATGGATAAGCCTCTTCAAAGACCGGGTGTGGAGCTTTAGCAGGGGCTCCATGTTGCTAATTAATGACAGTATAAAAAGATTTAAACATGATTAAGATCACATTTCCATAATTGAAACATTATTATTTTATGTCAAGTGCATTTATCTTTGGCAAGAGTGTAATCTAAAGGATGTTCAAACATAAAATAAAGGAGGTCACTAATTCTGTGTGACTTCACTATAGCACACATCTATTCAAGTGCTTAGTTCTTTCAGCAGCTTAATTGGACATATGAACATACACCTGTGTACATGTGATACTTATTAAGATTTTCACTGACATGCACTACTACACTACTGATATGAAAAATGACATGTGTTGAATGAAATTTGGTCAGACTAAGTAGATTTTTTGCAAATTTCAATTTTTAAACTGTGGAATGTGACCATTCTCGTCACTAGTTGTCAGGGGAATCATCCTGTTCATGATTCCAACTGTAGTACAAGCATCAGACTCACGAATCCACATAGGTTCTTTATTGGTTCTAGTAGATACACAGACACACCAGGCAAGACAGGGCATCTGTGTATCTGTGTATCTACATATCGAGTAGATACACAGACACACAAGGCAAGACAGGGTATGACAGGGCCAGGGCTGGGGGACCTGGGAGGTAAGTGAGGCCCCAGCCCCCAGGTATCTTCACACTCTTTGCTCACTCTCTCTCTCCCCTCCACCCCTGTCCCTCTCGCCCTGTCTCCCATTTTCTCCTGCTCTATGCCCCCTCTCCCTCTCTCTTCCCCTCTCCCTCCCTTCTCTCTTCCCTCCAGAGTGATGCTGCCCCCTTATCCTCTCCTCCCAGACCCATACAAGCCCACTCACATATACACATACTCACTGGGCCAAGCATGAACACACAACCATGGGGAGGACATAATACTACAGGTGCTGGTTATACAAGCTAATGGTGGGGAAAGCCTGACTCAATTACCTTACAAACTGGATTTGACTTTTCTAATAGTCCTATATTGTATTATTTTAAATGCTTTTTCTGTCTTTAGGAGAAATATTAGAACAAGTATGAATGTCTTTTGATTTTGGTAATTACATGTTAGGAAGAAAATTTCAATGTCATAATCCTGTCAAATGATTTTCTGGGAAAGATGGACTTGTACGACTTGTGTTCCACACCATAATGTTCCTGCAAAACAGCCAGCATCAGATGGCTTACCATCTATTTCCTCATAGTTACTCCTATCCATACATCTGAGATTACCATCATCTTTAATTTTGTGCCTATGTTTGGGGGGAGTTGAATAACAGATTATGGTGCAAATATATTAGGAAAGTAAAGGTGTACTAGGCATTTTAGCCAAGAGATTTTGATGCAGAAAAATGATTAAACGGATGTTACAGAATTGAAAAAAACATAAAAAGGAACAGTATAGTAAGTTGTTGTCATCTTAGGGGTTGGAGAAAAAAAATAATTGAGATAAATTATTGAGAATTCAGAGGTTTGAAGCAGTGGCCCTGTTGAATGGTGATATGGACCTATGAAAAGGCACTGTGCTCAATATAAATGTGTAACAAGACTGATTCTCAAAGTGTGGTCATGGGAATGTAGGAAAAAACTGGGGTCCATGTCATCTTCTGCCGCTCTGAAATCCTGCTTAGCATAGCCTCTAACTTTCCCCTTCATTAGCCCACCCCCATGTAAGTTCCTGTTTCCCTCCAATTCTGGGAGATGGTCTTTGGGACTGTAATCTGCTTTGTCCTCAGATTTGCTGGCAACTGATTAAGCCAACTCTTGTCTCTCGAGTTTTGGCTTATGAGAAATGAATATCCAGATTCAAAGAAAAACTCCTGTTACAGTGTGACTTGAATGATAATATATTTACAAGTCAAGGTAAACCAAGGATTAAATTCAAACACCTAAAACTAGAAGAAGCAAAGATCCAGAAAGTATCAGCAAGAACACAGCTCCACTGACATCCTGACCTCAAACTTTTAACCCCCGAATTTGAAGGGATAAATTCCCATTCTTTAAAGCCACCAGATTTGTAGTGCTTCATTATGGCAGTACTAGGAAATACGACCCTCGAACTAAAACAATGCAAGTACTCGTTGAGAGGAAAATGAATAAATACATTATGGTCCAGCCATTCAATTGAATATGACTCATCAATAAAGATGAACAAACTAAAGACTGAGTTAACAATAAGGTTGTTTCACACACACACACACACACACACACACACACAAACTGTGAGGGAAAAATGTCAGGTGCAAAAGAGCACATCAAATTGTGTGATTCCCTTATGTAAACATAGTGGCTTGCAAAAATGACCATATTATTCCTCTCCATATTCATCCCCTTTATGATGTTTTCTCCCAGCTTCCATCAAGCATGGTCAATTATTCATTCCTCTCATCTGAGCTGGTATGTGTTTTCTGTCAATAGAATGCAGTGGAAATGATTATGTACCAGTTCTGCGATTAGGTTATACACACACATCTGCTCTTTCTTTAAAGCTTACCCAGATGCCTTTTGAATACACTTGAGATATTCTGCTGGCAGAGGAGACCATTGGAAGTAGAAATGAAATGTCATGGCTAAGTTGCGCTACAGCTACAAAGTCAGCAGGTGACCACAGACACATGGATAACTTCTCAGAAACCAGAAGACCCAACAAATGTGATGAGCACAAATTGCTGATCCTTTATTTGTGAACAAAGCAAATAGTTGTTTCAAGTTCTGAGGTTATTGTTATGCAGTGCAGCTCACTGATAAAGTTAAACAAAACTAAGTCAGGTCATAAGTTTCAGCACAAAATAGATTAGCTCTTCAGTATTTGAAGTTCTCAGTGCTTGGACCTCAAGAGTCTCATTCCAGTGTTCGTCAATGCCCAGAACCTATGTTGTGATTTTAAAAGGAAAAGTCATGTAAACTCTCACCCAAGATTTTACCTTTCCTCCTATGGCATAAACTTATCTAACTTGAGTGTTTCTTCATCTAAAGTAGATGGAGACCCTTATAAGTCTTGTGATGTCTGTGATGCAAGAAAATAAAACTGTATTTTATGGAGCTACCAGTTAGTACTGAAACATGATGCCTGGCACTTCTTTTATTAATCAAAACTCTTTAGTTCTCTGAGAATCTTTAGAAGTACTTTCTTTCATAATAACCAAAAAAATCCTCCTAATTATTTTTATATATGTAGGAAGGTACAGAACTGATCCATATATGAACTAAAACAATAAACTTAGTGAAAATTAATCAAGAGAACAACTTGCATTAGATAACAGTGTCTGTTGCAGGCATTGTAGCATTGCCTAAATCTATTGCATATTTAAAATTATTAATATACTTTGAGACAATTTGTTGATCACTTAGCAGTTTCAAGTTCACTGCCACATATTTGCTTCCTTATTCTTTACAGTGACTACATTTGAACTGAGCTGTCATAAACAAAAGGTTTTTGAAATTTCAAGAGAATTCACAGAATATGGAAAAGTGTTATTTGGTTTGGGACAATGAATATTGGCCTAATCTAGTCAGTAGTCTTTAACTTCCACCAATTGTCATCAGTATTTTGAAATGTACTGTACCTACATAAATAAAATTTAAAGTAGTTACTTCAGAATATTCCATTCCATAGCATTAATTACCTTTTTAGTGACATCCCGTACTTTTGATTTTCATAATCTCCTTTCCAAGAGTAGTCATATATGCTGTTTTCACAGTGAGGTGAGGTAAATGTTAAACTAAAACATTAACTTCAGTTATATAAAGAACCAGCTATGAATGACTAGGAGTATTTCCTAGTTCTGCTCTTATTTGGTGTTGAAGTAAACAGCTAAAATATTTGCTCCCAAACATATAGTTCTGATAAGTAAAAAAACAAATTTTATTTCCTTAAGAACATATTTACTGACAAGTTCTCTAATTTTTTTAATCAGTCAGATCCTTAATAAAATCTTGAAAGTAAACACTCCTTAGTTTCCTCTTCAAAGATGGACAGGATGGAGTTTAGAGAAAATTGTGTTGGCACCAGAGTACCCTGATGGGTGGGGTCAGAGAGAAAGACACACAAGAAGAAGCAAGAAGCACCAAATGGCATATAAAAAGGAGCAAGGATAGAAGAAAAGAAAAAAAGAGGAAAAGGAAAGGAAGGAGACAAGAATGGTGGACTGAGAGAACAGGCCCACATGGCCTGGCCAGAGTAAGCCTCCTAGAAGAGTGAGCTGAAGTGGCAAAGAGCCATGGTGACCGGCAGAAGAGTAGCCGGTGTGGAGAGTGTGGCACCGTAGCAAGGTGGCAGAGTGAGCTGGTACCTGAAGATGGCCAGGGATTTGGAAAGCTAATTTGTGCATCTGCAATTGTGGAAGAAGTGTGAAGCAACTTGGAGAAGTGGCGCAGCTCGGAACATTGGAGAAGAAGCAAAGAGAAGCTGCAGGAGAAGGACTCGAGATTGCAGGGCACCTGCAGGTTTGGAGGGGCACCATCTGGGTCATGTATTTGGGACTTTAAGACTAAATGGTACTTGGGGTGAAATAACTGGCCACTTGTAGGACTTTTCATTTTCCTGGTTAATTTCCCTTGCTAATGAAACCCTGTTGTTTAAACTGCATTTGTGTAGCAACTGCTACGTGCAGGTGATACAGACCTGTGGTTTGTTCATTAGCAGCTTTTGACCCTTTTGCACATGATTTCGGCACAGTACTCTGTGTTTGGAAACCATCATCAACTGTATCAATAAGTATCAATAATACTTATTTTCACATTTCCATTAATTCCTCTAAGAAAGAAACTCCTCTTTAAAAGAACCTCTTGCAGGTCACTGTCTACCAAATTCAACAAAATAGTTCTCTGCTGTTAAGAGAGTGAGAGGGTCTGCCCCCAGCTGCCTGAGTTCTGTGTGTTGTGGGGACAAATACTTAGACAAATGCCAGAACTGTAAATTCGTAACATGAATGGACCTCACTGTCATGGAATAGGTCTTTAACTCTGAAAAAAATAATGTACCTGTGTAGGAAAATGGGAGAAATGCAAGAACAGTGAAAAAATAGTTACAATGAAAAATGCTCATTGAAGGGTTGACTGATTTGTCAGAAGTCTGTCTTTCAAAGAAGATGGTATTTTCACTGTGGGTTCTAACGGACTTTCAGTCAATTTGGGGAAAATGAAACAAAATTCTCTTTATACTCCTCCACCCAAACAAAACAAAAGGATGGAATCTTGCTACATTTTCTTCTCTTTTTCCCTTCATCTTTATTTCCCTATCACCAAAGCCCAGAACAGTCTTGCTGAATATTGGGTCACTTCCCACAATCTGATGTAAACCATTTGGAGTCTGAGAGAGAACAAGCTTTGATTATATTCACTTAGGTGAATACAGTCAAATTATTCACCTAATATTTCAAATTAGTTTTATAATTATCAATATAAATATTATATCCACAGAGCAACAACAGGGGACTCTACCCTGTGGAGTTAATTAAATACCTATAAATTAGCTCAGCTTGTCTGCCAAGACTGCATAACCTCATGGCTTAAAATGTGTTGTATAATTGCAAAAGGAATGAGTTTGAATTCCTTTGAGTTTTATTTTTGATTATAAATCTCCCTATTTCCTTTTCTTTCTGATAGCCAATGGATAACAACAATTTTTCATTCCATCACTTTTATCATGTCACTCATTGGATCTAATGGAAATATTTAAGTTAATCTATGATTCCAAGAAGAAAAAAGAGAATGCATGATATTAAGCCTAGTTTTCAAGAAAAAAATTACTGCATTTTTCAAGTACAAGGAACTGAGCCTATTTAGCACTTTATAACATTTTATTAAGTATCATGCATTGTGCTTTTCTTTGTATTCACAGCAGGTCTCTGCAGCTTCAGGAAACAAGAGCAGAACCCACAGCAGCAACCCTTTAAAAGGAATTTTTTATTGACTAACATTCAATCAAGACCAGTGTTCCCAGCATGTTAAAATATAATGATGCTTGCTATGTACACAGTTGGATAATGCTATAAGGGGGGAAAATTATTTTATTTTTTATTTTTAAATTAAATTTATTTATATTTTCCTAACTATTTTTTCAGTCCAAAATGGTTTTCCCATTGGCGAAAAACTAGGTGTCTCTCACATTAATGGTCAAGTTGCTGTTAGGATCATAAAATTGTGAAATCAGGCATTTTTACAAGTATTGCACAGTTCTGTAAATTCTGTTCTCTAACACATTTACACTTAAAAATCAGAGCAGTGATCAATATAGAGGATATGTATCTCACAATAATTTCACTATTGATGAACTTGATATTGTTGTTGAAAAACAACAGCTTTTTTTCCTACTGGAAGATCTTTCATAAGTCCATAAATGAGAATGTCCGTTAGGTTATATGTCCGGGTCTCAACAGTGCTGCGTACACTTGAAGAGTGACAGGTAGGGGTTTTAACCTTTAGCTCAACTATTTAGGGAGGTGATCTCTTTCCCTGTGGCTCAATGTCTCAATATGTAAACTTAGATCAAATTATACCCAAATATATATTTGGCATATACATACATATGCTAACTTCTGTGCTTATGGATGGCATAGATGGTCAACATATCAAGGGAATTGTTGAAAATCATAAGACATAGGTTATATAGGATTTGAGTGGGTGACAAAAAACTCTTCAAGATTATAATTTCATAATTAGATATTAATTACCCCAAATTTGCAAAACTGAACATTAAGCTGGTTAAAATTTACTGTATGTAATTTCCATACATCCTCATTATTCCAGACATCCTCATTGATGGACATATGAAAGACCCTCCATCAGGAGCAAAAGCTGTTCTTTTACTTTGACAACAATGCCAAGTTCATCAATAATGAAATTATTGTGAAATAGTCCTCCCCTACATGAGCACTGCTCTAATTCTGCAGTGTAAACATGGATAGTATAGGAAATTGTGACCGATCCTGAATTATATTTTTAATCACTTCATATGTTTACATGAACTTACAAAGAACTTGATTTTTTAACTCACCTCCTTTTCAGAGTTACAGAATATATTTTATAATTCATAAAACAAAGTAGGGTCACTTCTGAGATGTTTGAGATGGCTTTTGTTTCTGTTCTTTAATGATTCAAGTTTGTCTGACAATTTCTAAACCTAAACCAAGCTGTGAAGCTGTATCTTTTTGATAGATTCGTTATTTTCATTACAGGTATTTCTTAATTTGGGAAAATATAACAACATTTTATCATCTCATAGAATTGCAACAAATCCCTCCTGTAGAAATGTCAAGTACTGCAAGATTTTGTGCCAATATGAACATGTAGAAAATGGTGTTTGCTACTTCAAGTTCTCAAATTTGAGATCTCAACAGCCTCACATTTCTTTTGTGAATATCATGCCATAAAAATTGAGTGTGGTGACCAAAACATGAGTTCTAGTTTCAACTAGATTTGCTTGAATGAACCGTTAGTGTCTATACTATCTATCTTATGGGAATTTATAAAGAACAAATGAGACAAGGTATATAAAAACATGTTAAAATTGTGATGTCTCATATCAATATATCAGTAAATATGTGTGCCAGACACCATGCTACCAATTATAATGCTCAACCCTAAATTTATAGTATTTATTACTGAAAATCACTTTTGCACTTGCTTTTAAAAGTAATTTATGAGATTTCAACTGCTCAATAAGTGACAACAAATATTAATTTGTCTGTAGCTTGAGAGGAGTTAGAGACTGAGGTGGCCACTACTAAGCAGATATTTTAGTCATTATAGTAAATGACATCAAAACCGAAGTCTATATGCTTCTCTTGGTTCAGTTTGGCATCCAGGTCAGTATCCATACTGAATGAGATTATGGTAACAGCAAGCAATGATTTACAGAAGGTCTTTGATACACCATGTTTTTATACATCTATTTTATATAGCATATTTTGAAAATGTGATATAAAATCCAAGCTCTATGTTTAAAATACTGTTTCAGATACTGACCAAATTCTTTCACCAAACCAGATTACTAATAACTTCTTCACACCCTAGACTAAATTATCTAGTAGTAGTCAGCTGATGTTGCCTATAAATCCATCATCAAAAAGAAGGTCTGCACCGAGATGGATTATTTTTGAGTAGAAGGCAGAGACAAAGTTCTCACATCATCAATGTTGAAGTCATCCTCCAGGGGTGTATTGTAAGAAAAGGAACTAAACACCCAAGATCTCTCCTTATTGTTAGACTATTGGATGCTTGAGAATTCGGCTGTGTGTCTGAGGCAGTTTAGTTCCAGGCTCTCATTCTGTTTTAATGCCTGTTTGGCATGAGCTGAAACTTCTACAAGAACTGAAAGCTGTTAGCTTTGAAACCTGCTGCTGAGGTGGTTAACTGACCTCTAGTAAACCTCCCTCAGAGACTTTGATATACAGCATCTGATGGTTCACCACAGGGTGAGCTGCTCATCAATGTGAGAGACACAAAAATTTAAGATTGGTCTTCTTCCATCTGTCAGCTCATCTTTCATTATTTTATTATTTTTAATTATGATCTTTTAATTAATACTATTTTTTTTTACTTTCACTAAAGAAATTGAAACCACAATCAAAATCTTTCCCACAAAGAAAACTTCAGGTCCAAATGGCTTCACTGGCTAATTTCTCCAAAAATTACGGAGGAAATAATACAGTTGTAAGTAGATTCTTGCAGAGAATAAAGAAAGACAGTTCACTTTGTAGACTCAGTCCAACCTTGACACTGAAACTTGATTAGGATATGATAGGAAAAAAAGAATTACATTCCTTTCTTTCACAAGAAAAGATTCAGATTCCAAAATACAAATTAGCAAGAAGAATACAAAAGCAGAAATATGTAATATTTTACTCCACATTTATTTCATGAATGAAGTTTAATGTTTACAAATCAACTACCATGAATAGTTAGTGAAAATAGAGTAAAAGTTTTTTTTTAGGATTTCTTAATCACCTTGTTTTACTTTTATTAACAGTCTATGGACTATGGGATATATTGTGATTGCACGGTGTGATGATCTTGAGATAAAGCTTGAGATAAAGATACGAAGAACTCCAAGATCAACTGATCTGTATCACATAATATAAGCTCCATGAAGGCAGGGACCTCTGTTTGGTTAGCTGCTGTATTTCTAGGTCTTAAAACCATTCCTGGGACAGAGTACTCACTGGAACAATAAATGTGAGTCAGAAGAATTATTAGAAATTGTTATCTGGTTCTTATGAAACTGATACTACATTATCGACCTTAAAAGAAAAAGAATCATGCACCAGTGTAAAAAAAAAAAAAAATGAGTCCTGAAGGTATTCTGTGTGGTCAATCTATTTTAAAAATTGATATAATTTTTTTATAAATTCATTATTAATTGTTTCAATTATATAGCACATGATTAAAAGGAATGTTCATGAAGGGAAAATCAATGAGTAAATATAATTTAAAAAATAACTGTAAAGAAGAGACCATCATATTGTGATCTCAATGGAAACAAAAAAAATGCAAGAGAGCATTGACAAAAGTCATTAATACAGAATATTACATACTGATTATTTTCAAATGTTAAATCACTAACTTTGCTTTTTTATATATTAACTCTGAGCATGTTCCTTAGCCTAAATTTTAGTTTTCTTATCTGTAAAATGGGGATAATACTAATACCTATTTTATTATTGAGGATAGTAAGTAATACCTATATAGAGCTTAGTACTAGGCCTGTAACATTCATGTTGGAAAATAGTAGCTAAGTTCAACATAAACATAGCAGCAGCGGCTGATATGTTTCACAAAAGCTAATAGTAGACGATAAAATTATTTAAAGCAGACCCACAAAGAGCATAAAAATACTTTCTAAAAATGCTTTTAAAACGTCTCCCATCCTTATAGTTTGCTGTTTAAAAAAAAAAGACAAATAGGAAAAATCACGTGATTAATACCCAATACTTCAATTGCAGAGTCTGAATTATTCAGCCAGTAACTAAACAAAAGGAGACTATTTCAGTGTCCTTGTCCTTTAGTCCCAAACCTTGTACTCTGACTTCTACCAAATGAAGCCTGATTCATCCATTGTCCCAGACATGAAGGCATAAAGAAAGTTAATATCAAAAAGGAAAGTGAAGGGCTCAAATAAGGTTTAGGAGTGAGAAGGAAAGGGAGAAGTTGGAAAACAGGCAATTCATTTGCTATGTATCCAGGCTATTGTCATCAATGACCTGAAACCAAGACCTGTCACCAAGCCTTAATTCCCACCATTCACACTAAAACCCTGTCATACCAACTCCACCAAGCACCCATGCATCCCTCACCCTTTGAGGTTAGCCTATCTCAATTCTTCCATCTCCTGCCTATGGTGAGGAAGAAAGAAGGCAGAAAATTGGAGACCAGAGGTTGGACTGTTAGATAACACTCAAGAGTTTCTTAGGATTATTTTTGTTTATAATGATTTCTACTTCTCAATGCTATAGTGACAGAAAGCATACTCTTTTTCTTAATTAATTAATTAATTATTTAATTTTATTTTGCATCTTTGTCTACCCCAGGGTTCTCCCACCATCTTATCACCCATGATTATCATCTTCTGTACCCATCCCAACCCCAATTATATCCCCCTCCCTCTCTCTTGCTCCATGCTTCAGTTCTGCTGACAGAAAACATACTCTTACAAGAAGAGTTAAGGTTTTCACAAACATTCATTGAAACTAATGTCAATAGACCTAAAACAAACTGGTTGCGTTCATTCCATAACTTTATACTATGTGTCTTTAATTCTGTCTTACCACTATCTCCTTCAAAATTATTCAACTTTGTCAACCTATACCTGTAAATCACTTACAGTATTATAAACCAACATAATTACAATTTTTTAAAGAGTACAATTTTTAAAAAATTCAACATTCAATGATTATTAACTGGGGAATGGCATGGTGACCATTTCAAGTTCCTGCTCTCAGAGAATTCATGTTCCAGTAGCATCAAATGCAATGAGAAAGTTGTAATATGTGCTACAAAAGAAGATGAAGGAGTGGGCATCTTGTCAGAGATACCTGAGTGAAGTGGGTGGTGTGTCATAGAACCTTAGGGATAGAGAGTGAACAGAGTTCACAGCAATCATCTCACCCTCTTTTTCTAAAATATTTCTGATGAGGAGCAATTTCTCTGCAATTTCAAAGAATCTAGTTATTTTCTTTTATCTACTATTCAAGTCAAAGGAGATAGCATACTTTTCTTTCTCATCACTTTCCAGAATGGCAAAGGTCAGACTCTGACAAAAACCTCAACACAAGAGAGCTTCCTTAAATATCTCACGTTTAATCTCCAACATCACACTGCCATTACTTACTGGAGTACTGTAATGAAAATTCGTAATTAAAGCATGCCTCATTTATTGACAGCATGCTCAGTGCTCAGATCACCAGCAATAGGTGAGATACCAGGAAGTTCTCAGTTCATTTACAAGTTGATGTTTCCCTTCAATCAGACTGTTTTAAATTTGCAGTTACCTAACAGCCCGTCTCACCTAGTTAATGGGAAAAACTGGACACTCAGCTGGACAGTTATTAACTATGGCATTAAAGAAGAGAAGGGAAGTTAAACCTGGAGAATCAGATTCATGATACCAGGGCTCAAAAAGGAAGGAAATTAAAATATGGAGGAAAGTTTCCAGGAAAACTCTGTCATCTCTTTGACTCTGGTCAATTCATACATGTGCTGAAAATTCCAAGAAACTTGCAGAAAAACAACAGTAACAAAGCAACAGTAATAAGGTTAAATCTTGGACTAAACTGCCTCCTCATCTAGATGATGCTTTGAAATTTTCTCATAAACCAAATTTCTTCAAGTGTCTCAGTGACAAACTATTAGAATGGGTGAATATGCCTAATTAATGAATGGCTGAAAAACACTATGAAAATTCTACCATCAAAGGAGCTATGTAAGTAAAGGATCACTCTGTTCTATATTTATAGTCCAGTAAGTTGAAAAGGTTAATGATGGGAAGGGATACAGTAGCTAATCAGGAAGGTTGTGACTGATTCTTTTCCAGTAAGAATAGTTACTGTTGACAAGCACAATCAGATTACCACCTGAAGGAGAGTCTGAACAGTTCCACAGCAGTGAGCTAACTCTCTCTCTCTCTTTCACTAGATGTTCTTTCATAATATGAAAATAAAATCTCACCTATAGATAGTAATTGCATTGGGAGACATAGCAATAATAGCTACCATTTTCTGAGGATTGAGCTAGGTATTTTCTGTGTTTCATTTACAACCCACGATATTTTAAGAAAGGTATTAGTGCTGAGAACCAGAATGAGTAGTTAATGAGGGCCCCCCACTACTGAGTCTCAGAAATAGAAATCTATCTCAGTCTTAACTTCATAGTCTATTCCCCAAAGCAATATGCTATCCTGCTCTAAGATTTGTCCTTTTCTTTTTCATATTCACTTCAATTTTTTTAACTAAAAAAAAAAATCCTATTTTTTTCTCCCCCCAAAATTTCTATTTATAGAAGGCAGTATAAAACATCTACATGGACGTGGGCAAAATTTCTATTGGGTGTTATTCTAAATGTTGTAAAGCATTCTAGAGAATACTTTGTACACCATGCATTACTTTTCTAACATGTTTTAGCTTCAGAATTCAATAATGCATATAATATTGTGTTACAAAGATAATACATTTTCCTCTAGGGCATAGTGTTATTGAGACACTTTGAATGCTGTGAAAAAAACGAAAAGCTATTAAAGCTAACAGTATGAGGGAAAATATGGACAAGCAACTTTTTGACAAGATATTTTCCTAATTCTGAGGCGTTATCTGGGATGTATCCTTGCACATCCAACCATTCCATCAACATTTTCTTCATCTAATATGCAGACACCTGGTCCCTTTCACCACAGAATCTGGGCATGTGGTTGGCATCAAGTGTGATTCCAAATGGAAGTTACTCTACGGGGCAATACCACAGTCCATAGTATCTTCAAGTTTCCAATTATGCTTCTACAATCATTACGTGGGAGCTGGAAGTTCTTCTCCTTGTTTGGAATTCAGTTCTTATCTTCTTGAGACTCCTGTGCAGGTTTTTATGCTATGAAACTTTAGGACTAAGCAATTTTTATGCAGATTGAGTGGGATCCAGCAGAGATCAGGGCAGACTGGAACAAAGTCCCAAAACTGGTGTGTCCTTCCTAGAGCTTACAGTAGAATGTTGGGAAGATAAACACAACAAATAAGTAGATTAAATAATACATCAGGTCAGGCATGATGGGGCATGCCTGTAAGCGGCAGCTAAGGAAGCTGTGACCGGGGCCAGGGATGGCGGATTAAGTCCTGCCGGGGGCATGTAGTGAGACCTAGTTCCAAAAAAATATAGCTGGGTATGGTGATGCACACCTGAAATTCCAGCTACCTGGGAAGCTGAGGCTGGGGATCACTTGAGTCTGCGGTACCCCAGACAACATGAGCCTGTGGTTCCACAGGCAGAAATAGCAAGACTTAGTCTCAAAAAAATAATATATCAGATGATGTGATACATGTATTAATTTGCGAGGGCTGCCATGATAACATAGAACATGCTGGGTGATACTACCCTCTAATCTTGGGGCCAAAAGTCTGAAATTGATGTGTCAGCAGCATTATGTTCCCTCTAAAACTCTGGGTAGATTCTTCCCTTGCTTCTTTCTAGCTTCACGTGGTGGGCATCCTTGCCTATTTGGCATTCCATGGCTTACAGCTACATTACTCCAACCTTCATCTCTGTCATCTCCTAATCTCCCTGTGCCTGTCTTTGCCTAGTGTTTCCCCTCCTCACGAAGACACACAGTCATGCTGGGTTAGGCCTCAACCAAATAACCTCATCTTAATTTGATTAAATTTCCAAAGACATTATTTCCAAGTAAGATCACAAACACAAAGGTAAGAGAGACTGTAGCCAGAAGACAGAAGTAAATTGGCCCAACTATTCACAGAGGAATGGAATGGGTGTTTTTACAATGGTTGGTGGCAGGGTACCCACCTTTGTTCTTTCCAAGGAAGAGTGTTACCACAGGCTATGAGGGACAGAAAGGATCCACCATACATCCACAACGGGCCCTTAGGTGGGACCTGTCCTCAGGCAGGTGAAATTTCCTACTGAAATTTCCCACTGAAATTTCATCCAAACCCTGACAGGTTTCCTTCATGGGACTGAGTTGACAGTGAGTGGTATGTTCCGCAGAGCAAGAAAAACTCTGCCTGCTCAGGTTGGCTGACAGAGCTTCTTAACATGTGCTTGTAATTGTGTGCTGAAGCACAGCTACTCGGGAAAGTGAGAAAGTTCTCTTCCACAAGGCATCTTTAATGAGGTTCTACATGCTTGTTATAGCTCCAGTCACCATCTAAAAGCTGCTGCAGTCCTAGAGTAGGAAGTACTTTGTCTCTGAACACAGAGCCCAAACAGTGCTAAAAAGGGAAACAGAGCAGATGGTAATAAACTCTCTGAAGCTTTGATGCCACGTCGTAATCAGCAACCAGGGTGAGAATGGCACTGGCAACCATGAACTTCCCCTCTAGGGCCTCATTAACAGGACCCACTGTGCCACAAAGGAGGAAAACAGTATCACATACTTGAGGGAGATCACAGCATTTCAGGGAGAACCTAAGATTTTTCTTTGACTGGAAGGAGCACTAATTGGAAGGGAAGGAAGTCTGGAGAGGAAGCTGGAAGAAAACCTCTGCCTAAGTGCCCTGTTTAGTCTAAGCATTCCTGTTTATGGAAATAATTTCGATCACCTTTTGAAAGTTGATTTGGGGGCAAATATTGCATGTGGAGCACTGACTGTGAAGGACCAGAAGATTCACTCTAGGCTCCTCTTGGCTCTCACCATGATAGTGTTGGGAGGACATGTTTTGCTTTCCAGGTGGAATGGGGATGGGAGTATGGTAAGGAGGAGGAGTGTCTGGTCCAGGTGTTCTCTAAAATACTATTAAGATGCCCCAGAGATACTCCTAAAATCACAGCAAGAGCACTAATTTGAAGACATTTTTTTCTTTGGGGATGAGAAGACTAGTGGGTGATTTTATTAACACTTCCAAGTATTAATTTCTCTCTGTATTTCTCTTTTCAAAATGTACAAATAATTCTGAAGGGTTTGTAAATCACTACATGCTGAGACATTTTACCATTTCTCATTCCACTTCTTCCTTCCTCTTTCTCATCATCTTCTTCAAACTTATCAAGGATACATTTTCAAAATTCTTGGTACTATATGCTGAAGATACTCCATCAAAGGAAGATATAAAAATGTTCTGGGTTGGGTAAAAGTCCAAGTTTTCCCAGCCATTTCAGTCATTGTGGTCATACTTACCCACTCACTAGTTACCTCCGAGGTGAAGAAACAAAACTGATTTTGCCAATTAACTTCTTATTTGTTTTTGTAGAAATTATTTTCCAGTAGCACTGATGTATGCAAAAATTTTACAGGTCCCATGCTCTGTGAAATTAAGGGTTGGTACAAATAAAATTCTGTTCTATCCTTCAAAATCCCAAAGATTTTATTTATAGCCTATTTAATAAAATGTCTTATTAGAATGGTTTGTGTTTATATTTAAATACCCAAGTCAGCCTTGATTGCAAATGCATATAATACGATCAAACTTACTGGAAGAAGACTTATGGCAATAGATTTATACTACAAGCATAAAAAAGGACTATATACATAAGGTACAAAGCTTATAAATATTAACTTGCCAGTGTAGAAATAAATTAAACAACATCTTACATATTTTTCTGCCTCAAACTCTTAATAGATTTCTTTCCAGTTTGTGGCCATGATTCCCAAAGGAAAATTCCAAAGTTGCCCTGGTTTCCTTAGTAACAGAATCAGGTATAAATTGTGTTCCTATATTTCCAAACATCTGTATCCAGGCAACCTATTTAAGTGTACTGCCAGCTGATGTATGTGTAGTCTGCAGGTGAACTTGACTTTGCACAAAAGGTTAAAAGAGAGGAAAAAAGTAGGGCCTGAAAACAAAAGCAAAATTAATTCACAAGGAAAAGTAAAACCAGTTTTCACAGTTTTTAAAAATTTGTGCTAAATTTGCAAACAAAATTAAAAGGTGGTCAAGCTATTGCTGTTTAATGAGATACCAACTTCAGGGGAAACTCATAGTTTTGGAATAAATGACAGATTTTTAATAGGTTCTTCCGTAGCTAGAAATTCTTTATCCTTTAAGGTAATTCAAGAAAATGTCCATCAAGAAAATGGTCATCAAAGCACTTATTCCTTGGCAAGTAGAAGAGAAATTTAAAAAAAAAACCAAAATACTGGTCATGAGTAAAGGAGACTATGCAGCAACCAATTCCTCAGCCAGGACTCTGAAAATGATGCCAATTTTTCTGGAAAGGTCTTTGATATTCCAGAACTCAGATATACTTATATTTTTAGTATGATTCCTCTTACTTCAATGGATCTAGGAATTTAAGGCATAGAACTCAGTTACTTCTGGAAAAGCATCTGCATTTCAAGTTATGCTTTTCTGGACATGTAAATACTCAGCTCTAAAATTGAAGACACTAACTATATGCCCTTAGGAAGTAATTTTTACCCTCTTTAAGGTCTCATCTTCAAAATAGGAATAATAGGGGGCAGGGCAATGGGGAGTTTTTGTTTTATGGATGCAAGTTTCTTTAGGAAGGTAAAAAGTTCTGGACAAAGGTGATGTTGTTGATGGCTTTGCAACAATGTTAATGTAACTGATGGCCTAAAATGCTTAAAGTGGCCAGATTTAGGTGATAGGTAATTAACTGTAATTAAAAAATACAAAAGTAATACTATCCCACAGGATTGCTTTGAGAATTACATAAGATGCAAGATATCCAGTGTCCGGCACTTAGGAAGTGCTCAGGAAGTGGTCGTCATAATTGCCATGGTTCACCATAACATTCATAAAAATTGACTCTTGAACCCATCCAGGGGTCATGACCAGGATTAGTGTTTATCATCTTTTAGCTCATCACCTTCCTCCTCTTTATCTCACTGCTACTCATTCACCTCATCTCTTGGTCCTTGGTCCCTCTCTTCACTTCTTCCTTTTTCCAAATCTGTGCTGTCTCCAACATCCTTGCATTACACATACTCACTATATGAGTTCAGAAAGTGTTTGGGAGAGTCAAACTCCTTACTAAAATGGCTTATAAAAACAGTCCTAAAAGGAAGCTACTTTAAATTCAACTGTCAGTTGTAAAAAGCTCTTCAAAGTGACTCTAAATCTTGACACTTGCAAGACTAGCCATGAATAAAGCTGAAAATAGTTTGTTTTCCATTTCCTCCTCTTCTTGCTTAGATGGGAACAATGCCAACTGCCAGCTCTTCAGAATTCAGTGATTTTTCACAGGTGTCTCTTCATTCACTTTATCCCCCTATAAGTGACCCTCTTAGGAACACAGTCATGAGGCCTATTATTCCTGACCCTACAGTTTGTGTCCTGTTACCTGTATTCACTAATACGATCCATCCTTCAAGTTCTTTCTCTTTCCCCAGGCACTCCAAAGTTGTTCCTCTATCTATACCTCACTCTAGCTCCTTAATTCATGTCTTCTCTTTCACAGTCCAGTTTCTCAGAAGACTTAGCGACATTCAGTCTTCAAATATACTCGCTTCCCATTCAATCTCACACCCCAATGGGGCCTACATCCTTCCCATTCTTCCTAAATTGTTCTCCAGGCCAGTCAAAGTCTTCTTGATCTTTATATTTACTTCTGGCCCCAAAGTGCCTTACCTTTCAATAGCGTTGGCACTGTTGATTACTTAGTATATTCTACTGCCTTCTTTAATCATTCTTCCCTTGACTTCCTTGTTGTGATCTCAGTTTTTCTCCTTGTCTCTAATCACACAAAACCTCATATTTTTGGCTAGTTGTTCATTATTGTTCATTCATAAATATTTCAGTGTCTTAGAGCTTTGTTCAAGGCCTTTAGTTTTTGCTCTGTAGCTCTTTCTAGGTAATATCCTGCAACAGTTATATTTTTAACCAATAGTTCTGAAATCATTTGCTCCTAAACTCTGTATATAATAGCCAACTTGATGCCTCCACTTTGTCTTTTCTTTTTATTTATTTATTTGTTTGTTTGTTTGTTTGTAATTGGGTGGAGTCTTTTTTAATTTTTTTAATTATATAAGATTTGTTTACAGTTTTTTTTCTTGTTCTTTGGATGTTCCTCCCCGCTTTCCTTCTGCCCTGCTCCCCACTCTGGTCACACACCATTTCTTTCACTGTCAGTGATTAGTCAATTTGTATTTCATTGGATTCTTCCTTTTCTGGAGCAATGTCCTTTTGCCAGGTGTGAACATGTTTTCCTGGGACACAGTGGCCTGTACTTAGTTTTCCAGATGTGTCTTTGTTATGGATAGCCAGTTCATGCATGTTTGATCCTTTCAGGGCCCCATCCTTTTTTATTTTTATTTTTTGTTTTTTAATATTTTTTTAAATTTATATTCGTTACTTTGTTATTAGTACCATGCAAAGAGAATTTACAAATTATCTTATAGTTGTCTAGAAATGAGCTTCTTATTTGGAGATACTTGTGCTTTCTCAAAGAGCCGGGCACAGTGTCGTGCATTTAAGCAGAAGCCTAGGAAACCGCGACAGGGACCAGGGATCGCAGTTTGAGTCACGCCTTGGGGCAACATAGCGAGACCTAGTTCCAAAAAAATAGCTGGGCATGGTGGCGCGTGGTGGTGTAATCCCAGCTCCCTGGGAAGCTGAGCCTGGGGATTGCTTGAGTCTGTGGTACCATGGGCAACGTGAGCCTGCAGTTCCACAGGCAAAAATAGCAAGAGGGAGGAAGGGAGGAAGGGAGGGAGGAAGAAAGGGAGGGAGGAAGAAAGGGAGGGAGGAAGGAAGGAAGGGGAAGCCTTCAACCTTGATTTTATTTTTTTAATTATTTTTATTGCGCATATATATATCACATATATATACAAACACAAATATTACATCTTTATTTATCCCAATATTCTCCCATCACCTTATAACTCATGTACCATCTATATTTCTTGTGCCCTCTCCCTCCCCCTCCTCTGAATTTACTACCCCCCCATCTATGCTTCAGTTCTGTTGACAGCTTAAATTTTTTCTTGTCTGTTTGTTTGTTTGTTTGTTTGTTTGTTTGTTTGTTTTCTCTAAATCCCTCCTATAAGTGAGACCATCCCAGATTTCTCTTTTCTTTCTGGCTAATTTCTGATAACATGATTCCTTCTAGCTCCATCCATGTTGCTGCAAATGACATGTTTGTCTTTTTGATTGATACATAATATTCCATTGTGTGAATATACTACATATTTTCAGTCATTCATCTGTTTGGGGGCATTTGGGTTGTTTCCATAGCTTGGCAATTGTAAATAGTGATGTGACAAATATGTGGGTATAGTCGTTTTTTTATTAGTGATTTGTATCCTTTGGGTAGATTCCCAGTAGTGGGATTCCTGGGTCAAATGGTATTTCTACATTCAGTTATTTGAGGGTTTTCATACAACCTTCCATAGTGACTGGACCAGTTTGCACTCCCACCAGCAATGAAAGTGTCCCTTTTTCTCCACATCTGTGTCAACACTTGGTGTCCATTTTTTTTATATGGGTCATTCTTACTGGTTTAAGATGGTATCTCAATGTGGTTTTGTTTTGCATTTCCCTGATTATTAGTGGTGTGGAGCATTCTTTCAATAGCCTATTAGTCATCTGTATTTCCTCTCTGGAGAAGTATCTTTTTAGTTCTTCTCCCCATTTTTTAACTGGGCTTTTGCTTTATTTTTACTAAGTTGTGTGAGTTCTTTGTGGATCATTGTTATCAGACCTGTATCACTTGTATGGAGGGCAAATTTTTTCTCCCAGTGGTTGGGTTTCTTTTTGCTTTGCTTATTGTCTTTGCTGTATAGAAGCTTTTTAGTTTGATGTAGTCCCATCTCTTTATTTTTTCCTTCATTTTTTGTGCAGCTGTAGCTGTGTGTAGAAATGGATTTCAGATGTGTTTCACGTT
Source organism: Uropsilus gracilis (assembly GCA_004024945.1). Lineage (NCBI taxonomy): Eukaryota > Metazoa > Chordata > Mammalia > Eulipotyphla > Talpidae > Uropsilus > Uropsilus gracilis. Next base: position 43,002 of record PVHY01009542.1, read on the forward strand.
TTGCCAAGGTTTTCCTCTATGTATTTTATGGTTTCAGATCTTCATCCATTTGAGTTAGTTTTTGTACAAGGTATGAGGGAGTTGTCCTGGTCTGTTTTTTTACATGTCTTAATCCATGTCTAGCACCATTTATTGAAGAGTCTATCCTTGTTCCAATACATGTTTTTTGTCTCTTTGTCAAAGATTAGTTGCCCATCTATGTGTGGTTTTATTTCTTAGCACTCAATACTGTTCCATTGGTATGATTGTCTGTTTGTGTACCATTACTATGCTGTTTTAATTATTATAGTATAATAATAATTTGTAGTATAATTTGAAGTCTGGGATTATAATACCTTTATTTATTTTATTTTTGGTAAGGAAGAGTTTTGATATTTGAGGACTTTGGTTATTCCAAATGAATTTCAAAAATTTTTGTTCCATCTCTTTAAAAAGTGTCATTCGGTTTTTATGGAAATTGTCTTGAATCTATCTGTAGATTGCTTTTGGCAGAATAGCCATTTTGATTATGTTAATTCTTCCCATACATCAGCAAGGAATGTTTTTCCATTTTTTATGTCTCCTATTTCTCTTTAGAATGTTTTGTAGTTTTCTTTGTATAGATTCTTCACTTCTTTTGTTAGTTTTATTCCCATTATTTAATTTTCAGTGGTGCAATGGTGAATGGAGTGTTGTTGTTTTTCTAAATTTCTTCTTCTGACTGAGTTTTTGCATATAAAAGGGCTCTGGTTTCTGTGTGTTGATTTTGTATCCAGCTACCTTACTGAACTGGTCTATTAATTCAGTTAGTTTTTCTGTGGAATTTTTTTTTGGTTTTTAACATAGAGTATTATGTCATCTGTGTATGTGATAGTTTCATTTCTTCTTTCCCTATAAGTATTCCTTTTATGTCTTTCTCTTATCGTATTGTCCTTGCTAGAACTTCCAGTACTATGTTGAAAAGCAGTGGTGAGAGTAGGCATCCTTGTCTGACTGGAACCAGACAGACTCAATTGAAATGATTTCAGTTTTTCCCCGTTAAGGATGATGTGTGCTGTAGGTTTATCATAAATGGCTTTTATTATGCCTAGATATGTTACTCTTATCCTTATTTTTTCAAGGGTTTTCATCATGAAATGGGTGTGGTGCTGAATTTTATCCAATGCTTTTTCTGAATCTATTGATAAAATCATATGGTTTTAGTTTTTCTCTTTGTTGATGTGATGGATTATGTTGATTGATTTTTGGATGTTGAAACATCCCAGGGATGAATTCTGGGATGAATTCTACTTGGTCATGGTGGATAATCTTTTTTATGCATTGTTGGAAGGATTTGGTTTGCCAGGATTTTGTTTAGAATTTTTGCATCTTGTTCATTAGGGAGATTGGTCTATAGTTTTCTTTCTTTGTGCTATAATTGTTTAGTTTTTGTATTAATGTAATGTTAACTTCATAGAATGTATTTGGTAGTTTTCCTTCTTTCTGAATTTTTTGGAAGAGTTTTAGTAATATGGATATTATTTCCTCATTGAATATTGGTAGAATTCATTTGTGAAACTGTTCAGATGTGGTCTCTTGTTTCTAGGGAGAGTTCAGATTACTGCCTCAATTTCACTGCTTGTGATTGACCTGTTTAAGTTCTCAATTTCCTCTTTGCTCAATTTTGGATGACTGTATCTTTCAAGGAATTTATCCATCTCATCAAGGTTGTTGTATTTGTTTGCATATAGATGTTCATAGTAATCTCTAATTATCTTTTGGATTTCTGCTTTGTCTTTTGTAATTTCTACTTTTTCATTTATGATTCTGTTTGTGTTTTCTCCCTTCTTTTCTAATTCCTCAAGTTGGGAGATAGAATATTTCTTTGGGTTGTTTCAATCCTTATGACGTGGGCCTGTATTACAATGAACTTTCCTCTTAATACTGCTTTTGCTGAGTCCCATACATTTTGGAATGCTATGTCATCTTTGTCATTTGTATCCATGTATTTGTTAATTTCTTCTTTGATTTTCTCCTTATCCAGTCATCTTCAGTAGTCTGTTGTTCAGTCTCTATGTAGTATATCCTCTCCGCATTTTCTTTTCATTTTTGATTTCTAGTTTGATGTCTTTATGATCAGAGAAAAAAGTTGGTATTTTAATCTTTGTGTATTTATTCAAATTTGCTTGTGGCCTAATATGTGATCAATTTTAGAGAATAATCCATGTACATTTGAAAAGAAAGTATACTCTTTTCCTTAGGTACATTTGGTCGAGGTCTTCCTTTAAAGTCTTTGTGTTCTTGTGTAGTTTCTGTTTTGTCAATATGTCTTTTGGTGAGAGTGGAGTGTTAAAATCCCCTACTACATATGTATTTTCACCAATGTCTGCTTTCATTCTTGTTAGTAGTTTTCTTATGAATTTTGGCATACTCTCTTTTGGTGAATATTTGTTGATAATTTAATGTCTTTCTGTTGAATTAATTCTTTTATCATTATGTACTGACCTTTCTTGTCCTTTGTCACTTTTTTTAATTTGAAGTCTTCTTTATCTGTTAAAAAAAATGGCTATCCCTGCCTTCTTTTGGGGCCATTTGATTGAAGGATTGTTTTCCAGCCCTTTACTTTTAATCTGTGGTGATCCATGAGGCTCAGATGTATTTCCTGGAGGTACTCACAAGATAGGAGGGTGCCTAGCTCACACTGATGGCGTCTCTGAATTACAAATTCCATTCCTATCTGTGGAAATCTCATGGGTGTATTTCTGAGAAAGTTTGTCAATATAGTTGGTGTCAAAGCCCTATGTTCCCTGAATCTGACATGTTTGTTTGTCCTGGGTCTTAGTTCTTTCTCTTCATCTCAATCTTTGTGTGCAACTGCTGCTGAATTTGTGATTTTGTTGTTCCTGGTGAGGAATGACTGGTTTTGGAGCAATCCAGAGTTGGTGATAATGACCTCACTTCCCCAAACCCCAATTCCCCCATGCCCCATTGGCCCACACACCTGGAACCCCCCCCCCAACATTCCAAAGAAAGAAAGGGGAAGGCAGAACCTCTGCAAGGCAAAGGCAGAATCTTCAGGGGTATAGTTGTTCTGGTCCCTGAGGGAACTGGGAAAAGATGTGAGACTCTCTAGCCCCTTGATTCTGACCCATGATTTAAGATGGTCAGGGTCCCCTGAAAGCCACTCCCTGCCCATTCAGTAATGACAGGGGGCACACCAACTTCTTGCCTCCATTCTGGGGGGGGGTGTCACAGGGGCTTGATGCCTCCACTTTGATGATTGAAAAGAAATCCCAAATTCAATCTGCTCACATCATTTTCCTTTCAAATTTTTAATTAATGTTTATGCATCCAGTTGTAAAATTTAAAATCTGAAAGGCATCCATACTCCTCCTACTTTTAGAATTTGAAATTTTACATTCATTTCCTTTTCTTTTTTAAGTTTACCACACTGCATAAGTATCAGGTATATAGTTTCTCATCTCAGTAAGATATGTGAACTCCTGTGTTCACTATTGTGCATAATACTTCACACATAGCTTCACACATAGCTGTGCACATAGCTTTTCAAATTAATATTTTCATATCCATCATGCAAATACCCAGAGTAGTATTAATAATTCATGTAATAGAGTTAGTTTTAACTTGTTGAGGAACATCCATAATGTCTTCAATACTGGCTATACCAAATTACATTCCTACCAACAATGCACAAGGTACCCTTTTCATTGTTTTCTCATCAGCACTTATATTTCTTGACTTTTTTAAAAATAGCTTTCTAAGAGATGTGAGGTGATCTCTCATGGTTTTGACTTGCATTTTTCTATGTATTCATTTTGTGTGTGTCTATTTCCTCTATTCCAAACAATCCTGTCTAATCCATTCTGCTATCTAAATAAAGATCTAACCTGCAAAATTATCTCCTCCATCACCCCTTTAGCTTATGTTTCAGGTCTCACCTTACTGACTATAATAACCTCATAACTGATTATGCCAGATTCATTCTTGCATCTTTATTCTTCTCTAGTTCATGATATTTAACTCTGTACTATGGTTTAATTATAAAAACCTGCAAAGAAGTTTTATAATGAGAAATGAAGACACATACTGTGCACTTATATTCAATAATTGTTAACATTTTACATTTTTCTTTATTTTGCTTTTTATGAATATATATGTCCATGAATATATACTTCTAGAACATATATTCATATTTTCTCTCTTTGAAAGTAAATTATAAATAGCATTATTCTTTACCCCTACGACTTCAGAGCACACATTTTAGGAAAATGGAGAACAACCTAATGACCACTATATATTATTCTATATAACAATGAGATATAGTAATGTATAAAAGAAAATTCCATATTATCCAACTATATCCAGTCCATATTCTGAAACCCCCAATTACTCCAGTGTTATTTTTATTTTTTAATAAATTTTATTTTATTTTCTGCATACAATCTAGGCCTTATTTTTATAGTTATGACCCATCATTTCCCCCCCCCCCCAACCAGTGGCTCCCACCTCCCTTCCCCTGCAAGTCATTGATTGGTGTTTGGCCCATCGTTCTCTTTCTTTTCCAGTGCAATGTCCTTTTTTTGCTGTTTAGATTTACAGGGGTGGCTTTATAGCAGGTAACTTTTCCAAGCATGTCTGAAAAACCTCTTGTCAATGGGTCTGTGGAGCTACTATCCTGGCTCCTTGGTTGTGGCACTTCCTTTGATGGAGGTGATTATCTCCTTTTCGCCAGACCTATGTGATTACATGGTTTCATGCCTCCTCATTTGTGTTGGCTGTCTCCTCTGATCTGATGTTTGTTCCATTTGCTGCTTCCTACTCTTATTGTTTTGGCATCTGTGGTTGGGCTTACAATTCCCAGCCATTTGTGGTAAGAAGTCCCCTAATAGGGACAAACTCTGGTGGGTGGATGATCCATCTCCTCTCCTCTTTCATGGTCTGCAGTTCTGAGTGGGGCTATAGCCCCATCTCTGTGACTTTTCTTGCCCTTTGTGATACGGGGTTGCTTCACTGGTGTTGACATGTCACTGCATCAGAAGTTTGGTTCCCTGGCCCCATGAAATATTGCAAGTATAACTCTGTGGTCGGTCATCTTTTTAAATGGATTTATAGTTTTGTCTCTTATGGTTCCAATCATGCTCTATTTGGGTCTCACCCCAGTGACAAATGCATACAGGGCCTTTATTCTCTTCTCATATGTCTGCATCAGGATTGCTTTTCTTCTCATTCCCATGAAAGTTTGTTAAAGGTAGGGGTGAACTAGAGTGGGACCCCCGCCTTGCCTGCCCACATGCTAGCAGGGGTACCATCTCTGTTCTGGACACCAGATAGACTGAAATTGGTTCCCCTGCCTACTTCCCCCAAGTTCCCAGACCCCAGAATTGCAGTTGAGTGAGACTGCCTGCCTATCAGCTTTTAGGGCACCAGCCTGCTCCAATATTTTCTATGGTTGCTACGTCCACCATCAATCTTATCTGGATTAATTTAGTACATTCCATTGTTAATCTTTTTTACAATTTAGTTTAGAATTGTTTCCAATCATTTTTAATGACCTTAACAGTTTGGGACATTTAAGACAGTTACATTGTTGAATGCCCCAAATTCTGAGTGTTTTGGTTTATGTTCTCATGATTTAGAAAGACAAGCTTATAATGTCTGATTGAGGGACTGACGAGCAGCTCTTTGCTCTCTTCATTATAATCGTGTAATTTTCTCATGCTAATATTCTTTCCCAATAACATGTGCTCAATGTTTTAGCATCCACTGATGATCACAGGCTCCATCAAATATTACATTGTGGTAATATTTTCAAAATGTAAGTCTGATTATTATTTCTTTTCAATCATTTTCTATTACTACAGAATATGTCCAAATACACTCAGTACTCCTTCTACATCCTTTCAAGTACTGTTTATCTCTCAGGCAATTGTCCCATCTTTCTTCCTCACTCAATTTTTCTCTCCATGCAGGTTTTCTTTCCATTTCTCTGTCTAAACACTTCCCATATCTTGTTCCCTGACTTAGACATTACCTTGTATCCATTATTCAGGTCTTTTTTTAATGTTATTTCATGGGAGATTATTTTCTTACCTCTTGGAGTATTTTCCTCCATGATGTGCCCAGTACTTCCTGCTGGGATCCCCATGATCTCAAAAGCAACTGCTTGATAGATGTCAGCCTCCCTATTGTAGCAGCATTCCAGGGAAAACACACAGAATAAAGGGTCACATAATCTGCCCTTAGCAAAGCGTTTGACCTTCAAAATACCTCCTTTTCTGTTCTTTCAGTTTATTTTCTTAGGAGGAGAAGGGGAAAAAAACACATGACTTGAAGCAATGCTGAAAGTAGCTATAAAGCCAGATAATAATGTTTCTTTTAATCTAATATCTTTTGTGAAGCTGTGTGTTCCAAAGTTTGCAATAGCAGAGCTGGCTCTTTGAAAGGATAAAATGTCCAAAACCATTTCACCCTGCTTTTTTAGCTCAAGAGAAAGAAAGAGAAGTCATCTGATGCACTTTCTGTGTAACTACTGTTGATAAAAAGGTTTGACCTGTAATTTCTGCCCCTCTACTCCCTCAGAGAAGGAAAAAGGGAAGACAAATGAGAATGTGCTTAATTTTTTTCCAGCAATTTCAGCTTCCACTAAATTTCACTTTTTGAATTCTTTTTGCTTTTTGAGGTTATTGCTGTTAACAGAAACAATAATTGCTATTATTATTATGACTGTAATATAACAGCCACACTTTTATTCTGCCACCTGGTGAACATCAAAACTTAAACAACCCATTATTATTTTTTAGGTGAGAGAGCACATCTGTAGACTGATTGCTTTGGCAACAATCAGGGTGTGTCCCTCTGAGGCCAATATTTTGGACCATTCAATCCTGCATACAAATACGTAGCCCTTCTATTAATTAATGAGTGACTCACAACTTATAAAGTGCTTATTAAAGAGGCAATATAATTTGAAGCAAACAGATAGCTTTTCCAATAAGATTAAATCCCCATACTGTGTACATTAACAGCAAACCAATATTTTGGTCCATAGTAACCAGGATGTTCCTCAACATGGTTCTCATTTTTCTCAGATTTTTATGCATCATAAGGATGGTTTGCTAGCCCCAAAGTTTGCTCCTCTTTCTACTCCATGATGTTATGGAGAGAAGTTTCACAATTCCTGTCACTCTTCACTGGTATAGCTCTCCAACGCATCATGGCAGTCGAGGAAAAATACCCTTCCCGTTTTATCCATGTGCTTCACAAAAGGTCAACCTCTGAGGTAAATCAGAACTTTTGAGTGTCAACTAAAGTAAGTTTATGTTCCAAAGTAACTGGTTTATATGTAGATATGGTTGGCCTTTAAAAAAAATTATGTGAAATTAGCTAAAGATACTGTGGGTTGCGAGTTGTAGTTGTTTTCTAACAGCACATCTTTTGGTCTCTTATGAGTACATTTCACCAAAGTCTCTTCCTCTCCTCTAACCTCCTCTTATCTTCTGAGAAAAGGTCACTCTTTCACAGCAGACAGATTTCATGCTTTCCCATCTAAAATAATGAAGCTCTGGACATTTGCACCATGAAATTAAACAATCACCAAAGGACATTTTTCATACTATTTAAACAAAGACCACATTTCAAAATCCACTGAAGACAAAACTTTTTAACAGTGAATTAAGATATTACCCTTATTGGAATCAAATAGTACAACTGCCTTCATTATCAGCAGCTATAAGTGCATGGGAAAGCGCAGATATGCTGAACATCAAGAATGTTCTAACTATATTCAAGATTTAGAAAATATCTACTCTAGATTTGAGTTTGACTCAAAGGATAAATTTTCTCACCCACAAGGAACCAACAGTCTTGTGGAGAGACACACACATTAACAATTTACAAACTTTTGTACAGTAATATTTCCCTTGACAGTTCTTCCAGGTGAGATTTTCATCTTATTCTTATTTTCTGACTCTCAGCATGACATCTATCATGCACCACCAGGAAGTTTGGGTGAAAAGGTTGAAAAGGAAGTTTCCATCTTTACTTCATGGCATGAGATGGGAAGGAAAGCATGCTACTCAGGAAAGTGAAATATAGTTTCATTAGATTGCATATAATTAAATGAAATCATTTAACATATAGAAGTTGGTGGTATTTTCCTGACTCCTTTTGCCTGATCAATTCTCTGTTTGCAAGGAGAGAATAAATGACATTTCCCCCATGTGTGGTTTCTTTAGAGAGTAGTACAGAAAGAAACACTAGCCTTCCAGAAGTTTGATTATCTCTGGGGAACTTGAAGTATTAGGAACATTTTATGGGATCACAGATGGCACAGAGGAGTTGGTCTTAGAACTGAGATATGGTGGACTGGGGAGCAAAGAAGAAAAAGTTCTTTGGGGGAGAAGAGTAAGATACACCCAGTTTGGGAGCATATGGAAATAGAAGAAAACTTTATATAGCTGCCAAAATATATATATTTGGACACTTCTCATTGAGTGGGAAAGACAAAGATTACAATTTCTGATCAGGCTTGGTTTATTTAGATACGAACCTGCTCTGACATTGAGTCAGATGGGTTATGATTCCAAAAGTATTTGAGATACATTTATATGACAAGTATTCTCTAGGCTTGATCCATTCTTAGACATATAGGAAAGGGGTCAGGGTGGGAGTTTACATTTACTAAACACATCATGTTTATCGTAATTCAGGCATTTTGTTGGAGATTTTACCTATATTTCTCAGCAGTTATATTAGGTTCCGTTACCTTATTTTCAAAGTTGCCTGTAGGGGGGAGCCTTTGCTCTACCCACTTTGTGTACAATGTTCAACACTTGAACCATTACACATATCCCACAATCTTTTATTCACCACCAAAATTTCCCTGTGTGCCAGATCCCAAGGTCCCTACTAAATAATTTATATATATTAAATTATATAGTAATGTTTTCTCTACTAAAATTAAAATGTTTCCAGTGACTGAGAATTCACCTATAGGTAGTCCAGTATAGTGAAGATTTGCCATATTTATTCACTCTTTGTATTTGTTTCTGAGTTGTCAAAACAAATGACTACAAACATGGTAGTTTCAGAGACAAATTGTTTTTCTGAAGCTCTTTCAGCTCTGGGGCAGAAGTGTGAAATCAAGGTATCAGCATTGCTATGCTAGCTCTAAAATCTCTAGTGAACAGTGGATGCTTTCTTACTTTCCATCTTTTGGTGACCCTAGCATTCCTTGACCAGTGGCAACTTAACTCTTATCTTCTTCCTTCACTATCTTTATGTGGCCTTCTCCCTTGTGTCTAATTGTGTGCTCTACTTTTCCTATAAGGGTACCATCCAAGATATGAGGAAGGGGATACAAAGTAGAAAGGAGGCCCAATAGACTGTGGTGGAGGATTTGGGGTGCCTTGGTGGTGAGATTTGTATGGTGACAGGCATCTGAAGAGGTGTGATCCTGTCTCTGAATCACATGCCATATTGTAAAGCAACCCTACCTGAATAATAAAAAAGAAAATAACTAAGACTCTCATGATATAATAAAAGAATATCAGTCATTGGAGTTAAGGCTTACCCTAAAGCACATCCAAATCCTTAACTAATTATATCCTTAAAAACCATATTTCTGAATAATGTCACAGTTTTAATTTCTGAATGGATGTATCAACTTATGGAGGGAGAGTTAACTCATTAGACTCCATAGTCAAACCAAAAGGATAAGGAAGGTCAAAGGAGGACAAATGCCTAAACCCTTTCCCAACATCTCTGTCCTTCTTCATTCTATCTTATGAGGTGGCTTTGCACCACAACAGTTAACATCTCAGTTAGTTGTTATCTCTTGACAGCCTAGGAAGCTGCCTTAGTTGCAGCTCAAACACTCTGTCTTCTTACTGACTTTTACCATGTGTTTCTATTTTTGAGATATCCACATTACTCAATACACTCACTGATAGTTTAAATCACCTTTCTATCTGTCCCTCCGTTAGGATCCACAATATTTGCATCTTTCCCATTGAGCATTGTTTACAATTATTTTCTCTAGTCTAATCTGCATTCTAATAAACTGGATACTGGATGTGGCTTAGGTTCCATGCCTGGGTCCATTTTAAATATGCTCCTGATGGTGTCTAACTCACTTTTTGCTATGTGGCAATTTTCCTGTTTCAGTCAATTTGAACTAAACTTTCTAAATAAAACTCAGAAAACTAGTAAAATCCACAGCATTATTACTGTCTGGTGGGATGTCTGAGTTTTTGGAACACTGATCCCAGACATGTGTTCAGACTTGGATGAGCATACTCAGTGAAACCACACACCTAAAACCCAAACTCCAGGAACATCAGCTGTCTTATGTATAGGAGAACTCAATAAATCCTAAGGCAGGTTTGTGAAAAACATTCAACCACAGTGTTTTTGTACTCCATGAAGACAAAAGAATCTCTACAGAAAGAAAATTCTCTCAAGTCAAATCTCAAGATTTTGTTCATCCAATTTAGAGTCAAATTAAACGGGAAATAGAAAAAACACTTCAGTTTTATTGTGTTAGCAAAGCAATATTTGCCACAATACATGCAAACTAAATATTTGTCCTAATGTGTGCAAACATAGCACTGTTCCAAGACTTAATAGGTGATTTTCAAAATCAATCACCACACCAGCAAAGACCTATAACAATGTTTAAACTTTAGTCAATATAGTGGCAAGAATATCCTAAACAAACCATTTAGTAATGCAGCATGTACATTAATAGCAAAATAGAAAGTACTCTGATATTTTGCAAAATGCAATCTATATTTTTGTTTATTATTTTTAAGGTCATTTTTGCAACTTCTCAAATCCTTTATTTAGACTTGTTTACTCATCATATGTTCTCGGTTAAAATGATAGACTATCGATTCAAAACATTCAATTTCCTTCTTGCAATTTGTAAAAATTTTTATGTCTTCCCCTCCTCATTTCACACAGTTCTTTTAAAATAATACCTCATCTCTGTAACTATATTTAACAGGAAAAGAAGGAAAAAAATTTATTTTTCATGCTATATTCAGGCAGGGGCCCTCTTTCCTGAGTCTGCTAACACCTTCCAATAGGCACCACTACTGTCCTTGGGGTACAGCAACATAAACAGATAAAACAAAATTACTTACAGCTACTAATATCAATAGAAAACAGCTCAATTCCAAGTTCACCCAGTCCTCAATTGCTTGTTTTTGATGTTTCACTCTGAACCAATCTCTGTAAAGAATCATGGTCAAAGCCATGGGTCTCTCTGGGGAGAGCCCACACTGTGCTCCCCCTTTGCTCCATATGCTCTGAATTCAGGTTTAAGTTCAAGTGAACAAGCTCCTGCCCATTTGTCACCACTCTATAATCTTATCACTACCTCCTTAGATAACTGATGACTCCCAAATGGACTAACACAGACAACCAAACAACAGCTACTGATACAAATTGAAGTATCTCCTTGACTCACACCCATTGCTTTGAGAACTTGATCATATTCAGTCCCTACTTCATAGCAGTCCTCTGGTCACAGAGCTGGGTACATACACAAAGCTGATGTAACTATAGTTCTTTACCCTAAAATGATTTATCCAATTTGGGCATGTGAAAAAATGTCAAGAAAGAAAACTCTTCTTCTCTGATTCTACATGAAAAGAATGTAACACCTCAATTCTGTGATGGTTTTTACCATATTTATAGGAAAAAAATAACAGCAGCAGATCCCAGAGTTTAGGAGATCAATCTACAGATGATTCTCATTATCCTTTTATCCTAGAAGATGCTACAATCACATGTTGGATAAAAAAATAATGAATTCCCTCTTTTACAGTAAAAGAAGTCTACCTCGATATGTCTCTTACCACTGAAATAACCCCCCAAAATAGGAAAAGATGGAATTCTGAGAACGAAGTTGCCTATAAGTGTTACGCACATAGTCAAGTGGGAAGAGGTGGAAGCTTGCTTATCTTTTGGAGGGCTGGGGGGTGGCATCTCATAACCAGATAGGGAAATAGAACAAATGGATGGGAGAGGGAAAGTCCAAATAGAGTCCAAAACTCCAGATGTAGTGTGAGTAGAGTTAGGTCACAACACAATCGTGCACTTGATATTTGGGAGACTGGGATGGATTTGAGTCTGAAATTGATCTGTTTAAAGAGTTGGGTTACCAGGTAATAACTTGGTACAGTAAAAATGAGCCACAAGTCATTAAGGTTTGGAATTAGAGTTAGAAAGCCTAGTAGGTCCAAACAATAGATCAGTTGATATAGATTTCTCTAGCTATACTATTCACTTCATCTAGGGATTGAATTGTTCTCTGAACTGAGATGAAATGAAGCAAGGCTTTTCCCAAGTTGGATGCTGATAAACCATAGAGGACCTATATTCCTGATGGTAAGAGCTTTTTCTGTAACTCTAACTCCTTTGTGTATTCCCTTGGAAAAGGTATGATATTTCTTACTGTTTCAAAGGACATTTATCAGCAGGGTACTGCCCCTCACTATCTTTGTACAGGCCCTTTCTTCTATCATACCCTATACGTTAGACTCCCTGTGGGAAGTTGGGGCAGAGTATGAAATCATCTCTTCCTTGGTCCTTCAGTGTCATCTGGTAGATGGAATCTTATGGCTAAGCTTTGAAAGAAGGCATTATTTCCTGCCACTGGCAGAAATTTAAGGCAGTTTCTTTCTGGCTCATAAAGTTGTCCTTTGTAAACACTATCATTTTGGCTGTCTACGCTTTTCTCAATTTTCCATGCTAAATGGGAGCTGAGGTTTGGCAAGGAAAATGCACAATATATTAGTTGGATACTAACTGGGAAACATTCTACTGATTTTTGAACAGAGATATGATTTTATTTTCCATCTATGCATTGTCCAGATGTACCAAATGAGCACAGTCACAGCAAGCTTTCTGG
>PVHY01009543.1:0-55846 GCA_004024945.1 Uropsilus gracilis
GGGGGGGGGGGGGTTGTTAAATTGACCCAGTTTTCATGGGAAAAATGACCCAATAAAAGGTAGTATTTTGACATTTTCTGTTATCCTCAACATGGGCCACACAAGCACTATCAATGTCATGTGTAGGGGAAGCATATTAGAACAAGCCTGCCTGGGTTGAGCCCAAAACTCTACTATCCAGCTGGGGGATCTTTAACACCATACTTACGCACTTTTACCTCAGTTAACTCACTTGGACAATAAGGATAATAGTACTTACCTTGTAGATTGTTAAGAGTTAATATATGTAAAGCTCTTAGAAGACTCCTCAGCATACAGTAAGCATTACCTAAATTTCTTGTATCTATTTGTAGATTTTATATTGATAGGTAACTCAGGTTTGTCCATGTTCCTTAGACTAGAATCTTCCCTGTCCTCCCAGAACCATTTGTTCAAGATATTCTCCTGTCCTCTCTTTTAGTCATTCCACTTGTCATCTCCTTTCTCTCTCTCTCACTTAAAATCCCACTTGCCCTTGTGGAGTGAGTCCTTCTACAATTCCAATACTTGTCCATCTTCTCTGCTTTGACTTTGCTTTATAGAAACCAGTAATCAGGATCAAGAATCTCAGATGTCAATGATTCCTGTGAGGTCTGAGTTGGGAGAGGTGAAGAGATAATGATGAGGTTTTTTTCCTCCCCCCTTCACTGAGCATCTGCTGTAAGCCATGCAGTCCATGGGCATTACATTACATATAATGCTTCTTTCAGTTTTCCCACAGCAGACTGAGGGATCCATCCTTGTTTCATAGCAGAGGAAGTTGAATTAAGAGAGGTTAAGTCATTGCCCAAGATCACAGAGGCAGAGTCATGAGGTCAGGAGTGGGAACCAAATCCACGTGGAATGCAACCTCTACTCTGCACTTTCACAACAAAACTTGCCTTTCAGCTCCCTGTTCATTGTTAGAAGAGTCTTCTAGGGTACTGTTTTAAGGGCAGGAAGAAGGGGAGAAAAGTAAATTTCACTTGTGTGGGACTAGGGAGGAGAGAAGCAGGAGAAATGGCCAGAGACATGTGCCCAAAACTACCTGACTCCCATTTCACATGATACCTTGGCCAAAAGTCATCAAATTCAGAAGATCAAAACCACTTATAAGGTAGTTATTATTAACTCCATTTCATTTGGGAGTCAACTGAGACTGGGAGCAGTTAAAACTTGCTTGTGCCTTCCAGAAGCCACACAAGGCATTCTGTTTGTTATAAAGCATACGGTGATAAAAAGCATAGGCTATACACAAGTATATATAGTATATATATAGTATCTATGTGTAGCATAGATACTATACATAAGTATATATAGTATATGCAAAATATATACTTTTATGTGTATATATAATACATATAAATAATATGTATAAGTATATATAAATATATAATATATATAATATATATTTATTATGTATATAAGTATATACATATATCTATATATACTTATATATAAGTACATGTACTTATATATACTTAGAGCATATAAGTGTATATATACTAATATGTATAGATATACTGTATATATAAGTATGTATATACTACATATATTTATGTATATATGCTATATAGACATATGTATATATACTATATATACATAGCCGATATACTATACATAAGTATATATAGTATATGTAATATATACATACTTATATATGCAGTATATATATGCTTATATACTATAAGCCTATATTAGTTATAGTATATATACTATATATAGGTATATATATTCTACATATGTGTATATATACTATAATAAGCATATATTATTTTTTATTTATATATGCATGTATAAAGGATATATAAGTATATTAGTATATATAAGTATGCTTTATATATATTTCATATATATAAAGTAAGAGTATGTCTATGTACACACTCACATATATACACTATTTTGTGTATATAAAGTATATCTATGTAATATATACCTATATATATTATGACTGTTTAACATGTTTACCTGATGTGTGTGTGTTTTCTAAACCATTAGCAAAAATAAGTTGCAGGTATAAGGATCCTTTATATCTTTTATATCCTCAGTACATGTTACCTAAAAGTAAGAACATTAACCATAATATAATAGAAAAATGCAATGAACAAATACCAAGATATCAAAATTGGCATATCAGCAATTCACTATAGGTCACATACATTACATGATATACATGATATACATTATATCAGATGTCATATCAGAATGTCATATCAGCTAATAATTTTAGGCTTTATTCACATTTTACTTCTTGTCTCAACAGGAAAAGAAAACCAT
Organism: Uropsilus gracilis; assembly: GCA_004024945.1. Classification (NCBI taxonomy): domain Eukaryota; kingdom Metazoa; phylum Chordata; class Mammalia; order Eulipotyphla; family Talpidae; genus Uropsilus; species Uropsilus gracilis. The sequence goes on from PVHY01009543.1 coordinate 2,296, forward strand.
GGATTATGAATTGCATTCTCTTTAGATGTTGCTGAATTCTCCGTAAGGTTGCAGCATTTCCCTTTAGAAAACAAATCATCAAAATCAATTTCTAAAATTCCATTTAGCAACTCTTTATGCTTTCATTACAAACCAGAGGAATTATTTTGATAAAATATTTCTTTAAAAATAAAAATAAAATAATTTACCTCTAGGAAATATGTAGAGATTCTTGTTAGAGAGTATTTATTCACTTCAGTGTTTATTAACAGCATTTGTGCTCTGATCGAATGATGAATTCTAATCAAGGGAGAACTATAGTAAATAAATAAGCATAGCTTATCAGCTCAAAATCTACAAAGAGAAATAAGCAGCATAAGGATGCAAATAGCAGGTTAGGTGCTTGTGTTCCATTTAGGAAAGGTGATCCAGGCAGAGCTCTCTGATAAGGTGAAAAGTGAACAGAGACCAGAATGAAGCAAGGCCATGAAATAGGAGGTCAGCTTGCAAACTTCTTCTGTAAGGGTTAGATAGTAAATGTTTTGACTTTACAGGTTATATAGTCTCTCTGCAACTACTCAGCTTTGCTTTTTGTGTAAGAAGAACACATAGACAACATAAGTGAATGGGTGAGGCCTGTTCCAATATTTCCTTATTTATAAAGTGAAATTTGAAGTTCTTGTCACTTTTGTCTCACAGAATATTACATTTCTTTTGAAAATTTTCCTAACTATTCTAAAATGTGAATATATATATAGTCTTAGCTCAGAGATCATACAAATAGAGCCTGTGGGCTATGTGGTTGACCCCTGACCTCTGACCCTGTATCTAAAGGAAACACATTCCAGAAGAGGGAGCAATTAGACTCTGAAGTAGGAATATTGGTGATATGATAGAAAACAAAGGAAAGTATATCCAGCGGATTTAATTAATAGTCATTAAGAGAGACTGGCTATACTCAATCTAAATTATTTTGACAGATGGAGTTAGCTTCTAACTTAAAATATCTTCAGAGTAATTTTTTTTAAAGCTAAAGCTTTAAAAAGTTCTCTTTAGGATGACATCCTAAAGCTCTCTTTAGGATGACAGACACTGTATTTTGGAGGGATGGATGGATGTGGAGAAACTCCTCAGAGACTAAGTTTTCAACAGGCTTAGCTTTGAAAAATGGACAAGTTTCCAACAAATGATTCTAAACAAAGAGGGAGAATAATATTCTAATTTAAAGAAATAATCTGAATAAAAACCTGAAAGTGGGAGAGTAGCATGGTGAGTTACAAGTCCTTGCAATCCTGCTCCAAGAGAGAGAGGGAGCGAGTGAGAGAGAGAGAGAGGGAGAGAGAGAGAGATCACTATTCCTTAAAATGAGGAAGATGGGGTCTAACAGTTTTCTATTGCCTTACCTTTAACTCGCAGCAGCACCTGAGATCAGCTATAAAACTGGATGGTGTCTCTTCTATGTGGAACAGAGATGTAAACAAAGGATAAAACAAATTCAAACTATGAAACCATTTCCTGAAAACTGTCTGAGACACCCAGAAAGGAAGGAGGACAGGGAGAGAGGGAGCAAAAAAAGTATATGAAGGCTAGGGTGAGCACAGTGGACTATAACAAAGGATAATGGGTGTTTTGGCAGTGGGAGAGCATAATTACCACACCTAAGGCAAGAAAGCCTACATTGTCAAAATATACACAGGAAGGTAAAACAACAGTGCTTCACTGATAAAAACAAAAATTATTAAACAGAAGGAACAAATTCATAAAATAAAAATAAATAAGTTGAACAAATAAAAGTTGACTAGACTTAAAGATTTGATATATATTACTGACTGCCATATATAGTAATGCCAGGCACATCATAGACTCTCTTAGATGTGAATTCCTTTCCTTTCCTGAAATTATCCAGAAGGGTTTAAAATGTGTAAACAACTTCCCCATGGAACTTCTGCTTCCAGATTAGAAAAAAAATGTCACAGAGACATGTTTTCCCATCAGTAGCAAACAAAGCAGAGCATGGGGAGGCATACAGCACACCAAGTGTTCAGAGAATCCTGAGATGTCATTAAAGAGAAAAGAGGGAAATTGAAGAAACTTTGGAATTGACTACCATAGTAAGTCAATTCTTACAAATTAAAGACAAAGATCAATCTTTTAAATTTATTTTTATTAGTCATTTTGTTGTTTACGTATACATGCATATAAGTCTCTCTCTTTCTCTCTCTCTCTCTATATATATATATTATATCATTGCATTCCCTGAGGTTCTCCCTTTACCCCATCCATCCCCTAAGAACCCTCCTCTCCATCAGAATACCATAATAAAATTTCTTATTTATACATGGAGTAATTGCTTCCTTGTCTTCCCTATGCAAGTCTTTCCTCAACTTCTGTTGGGGGAACACAACTATTTTTAACTTGATACCACCAAACCACATAAGAAATTGATATTTGCTCAAATAAGCTCATCAATATTACAGTGTGTCTCAGTTTACCAATTAACAATCGCCATCCATTGAATGTATACATTACCTTTGAGAGGAGCTCCTATATCTTCTCCAGCTCCAGGATCCCTGGATGAAAGTGACCAGACAATTCAAAAGAAGGCTCAGAAGAAGCCTCAGAAGTTCAGAAGAATAAAGGGTATCAAGTGTCCTGAATCCACACACATTTACAGTCAACCTTCTGAGAGTGTTTGCTGCTCCCCCTCACACTCTACACTTTATAGTTTATTTGAAAGCTTTTTCACTTTACAATTTATTTTAGCAATATTGTCATATCCACATACTCTTGATGACTGTGTTGCAGTCTTAAAACAGTATAATCCACTTTTACAAGAAAACACAAGTTTGTTGCAGTGCATAGGAACTTTCTGAACACCCAGGGGATTTCACATTACCTAGTGCATGATTTCTTCTGTCAGAAATGCTAAGTGAACACAGAAGACTGTACCCTGATGAGCACAGAGGAATACAATACCCACACAGGTACACATTTCCAACACCCTGCTGTGTTGACAACTCACTGCTGTGATGAGCCATACCATGGTAGTAGATATGGTACCTTTCAAAAATGAATTTTTCTCTAGGAAGAAAAGATCCACCCAATCTGTGTTTCCATTTTGCAAACTATCTAAATGTCTTTTTCTGGATAGCACATTCTAAAATCTAGAACAGCAGATTCACAAGTAGGTGAAACATTGAAAAAAATATTAAAATTTCTTTAATGGCAAGGACTCACATTTCCTTTTTTTAAAATGTTGTAAAATTTTAAAAATTATTTATAATTTTTATTTTTGAATTTTGTACATGATTGTATAATTGTTGATCCTCGTGGGATTACTGCACCTACCACCCCCCTCTGATCTCTTTGCCTCCTTTCTTTTTGTTGTTTGTCCATGTTTAGCCCTTTAGGAGTTTTTTTGTTTGTTTTTTGACTTTTGGTTTTTTTTGCCTTCATTGGCCAATCCAAGTGCCTTTGGCTTGTATGCGAGCTTCTTGTTTCTTGGTGGCTGTTGTTTCTTTTGTTTTCTGCCTCATTTTGCTGCTCCATCCCATTATGTTTCAGGTCTTTGACTTCGGGGATCTGACTCTCCGTCTTCTGTTTTGGTAGAGCTGCTCCTCGATGGGGACAGCCATTGGTTGATGGTAGGTCTCCTAGTCTCCTTTTAAGCAGCTTTGCTGTTGGCCCACTGCCAGTCTGTAGGCATCCTCCCTCTGGCAAAGGGGGTGTGCTGTTCCTTATTGACAGCATCTCTGTGCCAGGATTTTGGTCACAGCTCCCCAGTGAGTAGTAGGCATAGTTCTTTCATGTTTGTTCTCACAGGTCATTGCTCTGTGAACTTGCCTTGCTCTTTTTGAGTCCTGCCTTAGAGGCATGTGTTTTTAGAGTCTTTCTTGCTGCTCCTTGCCAGTTCTGTTTCCGTGGTCAAAGTTTATCTCCAAGTACTTATTGCTGGTGTGGGCTCCTTGGAGTGGAGGTTAAAGTGAGAGGGGGCTGTGGTGAACCACCCCTCTCCCATCCCCCACCCTCCTCACACTGCACCCTGCTTCTTGGCAGGCCTCAGGTAGCAGTCCCAGGCAAGGCCTGGAAGCAACCCCCAGCCACGCCCCTTCCCCACCACACGTGGGGATGAAAGCGAGTTGTGCAAAGGGCGTGGTAGCAGCCAATGTCCTGGCTGCTGAAGGCTTGGGCTGAAACGTGCCCATGCAGTGCCCGCACGCAAGTGGGGATGAACCCTCTGGACTGAACCCCATGGCTCCATCCCACCTACCCTCCAGAGGCTGACAGAGCCAACACGTGCGAGGCACTGCAGCCCCACCATCAGGGCAAGGCCTTGGAGGGTGCGGGCCAAGCTCCCCACACAGCATCCCACTTCACATTTTCTTTTGGCATTAAAGAGTTTCTGAACACTTATATGGGACATTCTAACACAACAGGAGGGGGGAAAAGTGACAAAATTGTGTTGCGGGCGGGCGGGGGGAATCTAGTTTTCACCTGGGAACTTGTTTGCTGTCTAGAGGTAGCTTTCTGGAAAAGTGAGACTGTTGAGATATGACCCTCTAGGACAGAGATAGCAAGGTAACTGAGGGTGGGGGAGGAAGGGGGAAGATCTTAGCTTGGTAGCAGATGAGAAACTGAAGAATGCTTATTTTTCATTTCCCACTTACTTCCCAACATAAGCTAGTGGTTCTCAAACTTTTGGGGGCTCACAAGAATACCCAAGATGTACTGAACAGGCTGATGTGATGATGGAACCCAAACCGTGATTCATAAGGCTGAAGTCTGCATTATAACCATCCCAGGATATCCTGATGTAGCTGCTGTCCTTAGGTCACATCCACACCTACCTTTGGAGGCACAGTCATACCTTACAACTCTAGGCTTGAGCACAGAAGCTGCTAGTTACTTTTCAGTTTCTGAACAGCTTTTTCATCTAAGGACTTATTTGAGATTCATGCTTATCCTTTATAGAGGTGGAGGCTGAGATTAACTGGTATCTAGAGCCTTCTGCTTCCAAACCCTGTGCCTTTTCCATTGCTCCAGGCCCTAGGCAAAGCAAGAGCAATCATGGGTTACTTCAGTGACTCTCAAACCTGAGAACCAGATCAACTGAGAAAAGGTCAAAGGGCAATTTGGAGACTCCCTCCTTATTCCATGGATACAGAGATTCTAGAGTGGGACCCAGTAATCTGTTATACCAGGACCCCCACAGGTGTTGCTGAAGTCTGAGAACCTGTGTGTTACCTCAGCCACAGCCTTGATGGAGCCTTGCCATCTAGCTCCCCTAGGACACAGTTGAATGTGGCCAGTAGCTGGAGACCTGTGGGGACAGAAAGAATTAGAGGGCAGGCCAGACCATATCTGTTTCTAAGTTTTTCCTCAAGTCAAGCATAAACCAGTGGCTTGGCACCTGTTTCCTTTTTCTGCTCCTCCAAAAATCCACTGTCCATATTTTCACCCTTCTGCCCAAGAGGTTTATCTGATCAGTGTTGTCAGCACCTACATAGTTTTCAACCCCCCAGCTCTCCCCTCTGACAGGTTATCAGGATACCTCTGACCTTCAGATCCAGTCCTCACTCAGGCCATGGCATAAGTTGCCCCTAAGAGAGAAGTCTGCAAGGAGTACCAGCTCCATCCTCAGGGGGCTACATTTTCCTTTTCTTTACCTTCTTGTCTGTCCTATTGCAGGCACACACCTATTTCTATTTGTGGTTGTTTAGCTCATGAAAGCTGAGAATTTCCTGGTCCCCACATCAAGGTAGGTGATACCCAGTCCAGCCTTCAAAGTCTGACTCAGGCAACTCCTTTGTGACAGTTTTCCAGGCCCCTGCCCCACTTCCTTTCCAGGAAAGGTGAGCCAGTTCTTCCTCCAGGCTCTGGAGCCCGCCTTACTGCATTTCTCTCACCGGATTATAAATTTTTATATGTTCCAAAATCCTTCTTGCATTCCCAATATCTGAGTCTGTTCCTGGCCCTAAGCTGAGTGTCAGTAATTGTCCTTCAATGGGAAAAATATTTGCTTTCTCCTTAATTTCAGGTTATAAGCTATGTACTTTTTGTTGTGCTTGATGCATCTAGATTCCTGTAACAGGAAACAGCAGGGTAAGCACTCAACAAAGGAGGGTGTGGGGGACAAGAGGGTATACCAGAGCTTATACCGTCCCCTGCTGGGTCTTTCCTGTTAGAACAATCTAGACTCTTCCCTGAATTCTGCCTCCTTTTACCTTTGGAAAACCAGCACATCTGGGATCCTGCTCTCCAAATGTGGGCTGTCAACATAACAGTGCTCAGTCAGTTTTTCAGTGAGGAGAACAGGTCATTTATCATGCAGACTGGGACACTTTGAAGAGTGAAAAGGGGCAGTGTTAGTAATGACACCATGACAAAAGGTATAAATGGCTGCCAGGAGACTTTTCACATCTGTGTGTCACATGGTTGCCTAGGCCCATCTGTATCAGGCCCAAATGTATCTGCATTTGTTGGGTGGGGCCCAGGTTGAATTGGGGCTAGGGATAGTGAAAAGGACCATTAGACTGAGGCAGACAGTGTTTTCCCATGGAAACTAGTGCCAGAATTTGAACTGCTGTCAATCCACTTAGAAAATTAAAGATTAAAGTTCAAAGGCCTTATTTGATCACCAGCTGCCTCAGTTTCCATCTCCTTTTTGGTACTTCCTCTGCTTTCACACTATGTTTCTCCATATATTCAGGGTCTCAGGAAGATAACCACCTAATTACAACATCCAGCCTGCCCTGTACTTCATTAAAAAGCATTTTCACAAGATTTTCCACTTTGGGGCTACACGTGACTGATGGGAAGGAGAGAAGTGGAGAGACTGGATGTCTGCCACAAAAACTCCTCATACAACATACAACAATGTGAGAATGTGAGTAAAAGGGGTGTGTCTAAATACATCCTCTCCATTACATGATTAAACAGAATTCTTAATACTCTCTTCCTGCCTCAAACTAGAGTGAAGTTATTTTCATAATGAAAGTATCCCCCTATTACAAAAAGGTTTCCCTAAGCAGCAGCTTCTCTTGTGTGTAAATGCTTAACAAAAGGAGAAACTAAAAGTTGTTATTAAATAGCATTAAAAATGAAGATAATCTGAAACTATGATGCTAAGAAAGTATTTTATAGATTTATCTTTAAATAGTCATTTCACTGATTTTTTTTTTTTAATTTAACTCTAAGGTGGGAAGCTAAAATGCCAGATACCCAGCTTGATATTGGACCCCAGGAGAGTTAGATAAGTGACCTTGACTCCCAAAGCTAGAAGGAAGCAGATTTGGGATGCTGACTCAGTATTCCCAGGCCCATAGAGCTTCTTAGCCAGAGCCACCTCACCACCATCCTCCAGCCTCCAGCCCTTGGTTTTCACTGTTGCCTCCCTGCATTTCTTCTGATCAGTCAGAGTGGGAAGAGTGTTGTCTATCTGGATGATTCTGTATGTTCTTTTCCAAGCATTGCTGGTTTCAGGTGACACCCCTCACTCACAACATTCAGGCCACTGGCATCTTTTCACTGCTGCCAATGTGCACAGCCCCTCCCACCTCAAGGTTTTTCCCTGCCAGGTTTCTCTGCCTGGAAAGTTTTTGGCCTAACTGGGTTTTCATATCTATCTGTCTCTATAAGACTGAAAGCTCTGCATATAGCTTTAAAGATAATTTTTTTCTGATTTACTATTTTCCTTAGCATACCTGGCACACAATAAGTACCTATGAAATTCTCCCTGCCTTTGGTATTCTATACCAATAAACACAGAAACTTTGAGGTGAAGAAACTTCTACCCATCTTGCAATTTGGAATTTCTCCAGAAGTATATGTTATCTTTATACCACCATGAAATTAAATGTTCATGGGACACATTAAAGAGCAATCATCAGCATTCTAAATAATTGAGAGACAAATTTCAATAACATACTGAATTTCTAAACAATTTTCATTTCTTTTGCATAGTGTCATTTACAAACCAATCTAGAATTAGAGTCTGTTCACAAACAAACAAAATATTAATTTTTCTGAGATTCTTCCTGAAGTACATTGATATGGGTAAATAACATGAAAAGAGAGCCCAAAAAGTTATGAAAAAAAATAGTGACAAGGGACTTGAATTCCCAAAACATTAAAAGTATATACAAGAATATTCATGGTACCATTACTGATAATAGTCAAAAGTGAACTAGAATCCAAATATCCATCAACAGTAGAGTAAATAAATTGCTATATATTCATAAAGTAGTCTAACTACACAGCAGTAAGACTGAACTGCTACATTCAACAATATGGGTGAACCCAATGATTAGTGAAAAAAGCCAGTCCTCAAGGAGAACATCCTATGTGACCTTTTTTTTATATGACCTTCAAAAATAACCAAAACAAATCAAGGGCATTAGAAACCGAAGAAGGGGGGGTGCTAGTAAGTTAAAGACAGTCTTCTGCTGTGATATTTATACATGAATATTCACTTTTTAAAAATCTAGTATTAAAAATTTCCAGAAAACACAAAGAAAATGAGTTTTCAAAGGCAATATTGAGTGAAAGAAACGAGATACCAATGAGTACACACAGTTTGAGTCCATAGGTATAAAAAGGTAAAAAACAGTAGAATCATGTATGATGTTGAAGGTCAGAAGAGGAATTTAGAAAGGTTAGAGCTGTAAAGGTTTACAAGAGTCATGGTCTTAGATCTCAAGTTTTTTTCTGTTTCTTTATCTGAATGGTATTCACAAGATGTTACTCCCTTTGTGATTTTGCCACTTGCAATTTGTGTGCTTTTTTTGTATACATGATAAACTTTAAGCTTTATTTTTAAAAGATATGTAAATTCTCTTTAATCTTGCAATTTTAATTATAGAAACTTTTTTCCTAAGGAAGTAATAATAAAAACATTAAAAATGTACAAAGATATAGAGTGGAGCACTATGTATAATAAATAAAAATTTGAAATAACATAAATGTTTAATGAAGGGAAAGCAGGTGAATAATTCAGGAGGCATGAACACACAAGATACTCTCCAGTCAACTGGGTATAATATATATTTACATTCACTGATCTAGAAAAAGATTCAATAAAACCTTAGATGGCAAAAGCAGATCAATATGTTGATATTTTTAAATATAGCACCATATTTTCTGCAGTAACTTTGGATGGGGGATTATGTGAGATTATTTTTCTAATTGCTCTTATACACTGTTTAACTTTTTTGAAAAATAATTTTGTTAAATTTTTCCTATTAAAATTTTTATCTATAAAGATTTAAATATAAGTAAAGAGGTTTGGCTATTTTAATCACATTAAGACAGCACAGTTATTGACAAACTAATGAACTGTCTCACCTAAGAATTTAGATTTTTGGACAGATCCAGAATGGTATTCCCTCCCCTACCACTTGTTAGTCAAGCTACTTTGGAAGTGTTACTGCAATTTAAGAGCTTCCTTTTCTAGAACAATAAAAAAAAGAACATGTGTCTAAAAGGGTGATTTTTTAAAATAATTCAGTGATGTAAGGCATTTATCATTGACACTGAAAAGACACCAATAAGTGTTACAGTCCACTTTTGATTATTTCAAGAAACTTAATTTTTGAATTTGAATTTCAGATATAACAAATCATATCAAAGACACTTTTTTTTCAGGGTATTAGAAAGTAGTCTTTGGTTTCTCTTGTTTGATAGACTTTTCCTGTCTTGTGACATGGCTTCTGATCAAAATTGTTCAGTTGCTGGACCTTTTTCGTCCAGGAAGGCCAAAGAAATGGGACTGCTGGGAAAGGCAGAACCTCCTTACCTGTCAGCAGGTCTAGTGGCTGCATTTGATCTCCAAGTGTGATGTCTAAAGTATGAACAAAGGAAGGCCTAAGAGGATATCTGGTGACACAACACAGCTGGCCCAGGTCCACATGCATGGAGGACAGGGGTTGCCTCCTTCACTGTCTCTCTCTTCCCATTGATCCAGTGACCTCACACATCAGGTAGCCATACAACACACTTTGGGGCTGCCTTGGCCCCAAAGTTGCAACGCCAGTGTCTTTTCCAATAAGCTAAACTGGGAGGTTAGGTTACAGGTGTAAGGACAGCATTCGATTGGTACAGAGGTCTGGGGTCCCTTCCAAATATCACTCTCTGCCACACAAGTTCAGATGTACATTCCCAATATAAGTACAATATCTTGCTGATGTTACAAAGGGACTAAGTCGACAATCAGAAGCATGCTGGAACAAAAAGCATGTTCGTGAAAATTACATAGTTTATAAAACAGAAATTATACTGTGATAGCATAAACACTGCAGTATTTTCATTGAGATGGGAACTAAAAACAAACTATAAAAACCTTCGTATGATGAGACTACATGTGTGAAAATCTTACATTTACTGATATAGATAGCTACTCCAATTTCCTCATTTCTTTGAACAATTCAACACAGGGCTGTGATCTGGCTCCCCTTATTTATTTGTTTATAATTTTAAAATTTTATTATTTTCTAGCAGGGCACAGTGGCTCGTGCCTGTAAGTGACAGTTTATGGAGTTGTGACAGAGTCTGGGGATTGTGGTTCGAGTCCAGTCTGGGGCAAAGACCTAGTCCCAAGAAAATAGCTGGGCATGGTGACGTGCACCTGTAATCCTAGCTACATGGGAAGCTGAGGCTGGGGATTGCTTGAGTCTGTGGATTGCTTGGTACCATGGGCAACATGAGCCTGTGGTTCCATAGACAAAAATAGCGAGACCCTAGTCTCAACAAGATAAATAAACAAACAAATAAATAAATAATAAAAATTTTATTACTTTCTTACAATAATAATATAATATATACAACATGTATTAATAATAATAATAATAAGCTATACAATTATGTATAGTTACTATGCATAGTTATTGATCCCCTTACGTATGACCTGCCTTCCTCTCCCTTTCTCCCCATCCCTGCTTCAGTCCTTCCAACTCTCCTGTTTGGCCCATTGGTTTCTTCCTTTTCTGGCACAATGTCCTTTTCCTGGGTGAGGATCTGTGCCCCTGGGACTTGCTTTCCTTCTTTTCAATTTGCGATTAGAAATATAAACTAAATGGGCTGGATTCCATTTTTCTATTACAGGAACAGAAAGATAAGCATTCTGTAATTCAACATATGGTGCACATTATTCTTTCAAACAAGGAAAATATGAATAGATGATGATTCTGTATGCTAGATAACAATTACCAAAAAGAACAGCTCCAAATTGACCATTTTAAAAAAACCATATTTATTGAGCATTTATCTACCTTATGCCAGGTAGTATGCTTGATACCAAGGGAGACAGAGAGATGGAAAGGCAAGCAATTACAGTTCAGCAGATCTGTGATGGAAGGGAATATTGTAGCAAATATAGAAGGGACTCTTGGCAGAGACAAAATCTGGTGAAGGAAGGAGATTTTAAAAATATATGAATATTTAAAACATTTGTAGAAATAGAAGATGTAACAAGGATTAGAACTGTATACTACACATTAGACTTTTATGAAAAAGATACTCCATTTTTCAAAGAAATGGTTCCTCTTTCCTTGTCATTTCTGTTTTCTTCAGAGCAATAAATTGCTACTTTTGTAGATAAGTTGCTCCATTGTTTGGACAGTCGTTATATCTTTATGTTTCATGTCATTATTACCTCTAATATTTCCTTTCATTTCATTGCCTAGTCTCACTGCAACATTTCACAGCAAACCTGTATGCAAAATAGATCCCCCTAGTCCCAGTTGGGCTGGGAGGAGAGAGTTGAAGTTCCCCTGGTACTGCCTGAGTCTGAGAGAGGCCCCCAGCATGCCTCTTCCACAGTTTAGACTTCTGGAGGGGGTGCGGGCAGGGAACGACCCATAGCAGTGTCATCTAGGGGTCATGGGGTCTTGGGCTGGGGGACCTGGCTTCCTCCCTTAGTTGAGGAGGGGAGTGGAGGCTGGGCAGAACACTGGGGGGTCTGGAGCTGGGATAGGGGATTTGTAGGTCCCACCTCCTAGGTCTGGCCCTGATCCAAGATGGGTTGGGAATGGTGGCTGAGGCCCCCTCGAAAAGCCTGTCCCTCCAGGGAGCCCCCAGTAGGGGATAGGGTAAATCCTGCACCACTGGGCTCTCAGGATCTCAGGGGACCTTGAGGCTGGAGACCCTGGTCTCCCCACCCTTTCAGTGTCCGGGGATGGGGGCAGGACATCCAAGGGAGTTGGAGAGGGGATTAGTAGGCCTTTTAGACCCGGCCCAGTAAGCCTTGCCAGGAGCCAGGTCCTTTCCCTTGGAGGCAGGCCCTTGGAGAAGACATCCAGCACACCCCTGCTATGGCCTAGGCCGCTAGTGGGACACAAGGGTGAATCCTATATCACCAGGACCTTAGGGTCTTAGGGACTCCATGTCCAGGGATCCCAGGTTGGGGAAGCCAGCCTCTACCTCCATGTGGGCAGGGGGTGGGGGCTGAGCACCTCTGCCAGGGCCTGGGCACGGGGTGGGAGGGGTCCCCTTTGGGTTTACTCCAACCTAAATAGACTGGTGCTAGGGATGAAGAATCTAATCTCCCATACCCTGCGGCCAACCGTGGGGTCTGGTCACAGCACCCCGTGGACTCCTGTCCTAGGTCTGGGGGTTAGGGACCACTAGGGACATGCCTTGGTGAGGCCAAGGCAGGTTAGTGCGTGGGCTAGGTGTGCGGGGGTCTCTGGGACAGCCATGGCGGCTGGTCCCCAGCGGGGAGCAAAGGCAGCGATGACCTTCGGGTAAACACCCCAAAACCTGAAGAGCCTTGGAGGGGGGATGGGTAGGGTTTTAGCCCCATTTCACCAGTGGATGGTTGTTTCAAGTGGCAGCCATCTGCAGTCCAGATCTGCTAGGGCATGTTTCCCCCAGTCCCCACCTCAGGGGAGACTTGGGAGAGTTCTTGCCCAGCCATCCAGACCCTGACCCCAAGCAGGGAAGTATCAGCATGGGCGGGGGTGGGGGATGCCCTTTCCATTTCACTCTCACTCAAGCCAATCTTCAGGAGGAAGAAGAACATTCATAATACAAATCCCATCATAGAACAGTCAAGGGACCAGGTAAAAAAGTCTAGCTCACAAGCCTGAACTGGACAAAGATGTACAATCGAGAGAACCAATGCATGCAAGACAGGAGAAACAACAACAGAAACATGATGTCACGAGGTGAATCTACACACTCCCTGTGTCTAGAAGAACCAAGATCTCATTTTGGAGATGCCTTTTAAGAGACCAAGGCGCCCCTCCCCACACTATGAGAGAGGAGGGAGGGCCAAGAACTGGGGGCACTGACCCCACAGCAGGGTTACAAAGAGAGACACAGGAGACAATCTACAATGGCCACTCATGGATGCCTGTATCCACAAAGAAACTTCTTCACCAACACTGGCAGGGGGTGAGACCCCCTAAACCTGATGCCAGAACCATAAGATAAAGCAGCAAAACAAAAGATGGAATTGGAGGAGATAGCTTCCAACGAGAAAGCATGGATACACCACAAATAAATAAAGACTGACTGCCCAACACAATCTTAAGACTAAAAACCTACCAGCAAGGTTCACCTGGTTCCAAGAACACAGCCCCTCATCCAATGAAAGAACACTGCCACAGGAAAGAGAGAGACTAATGGACTTAACACAGACTAGCAAACAACAAAGAATGGGGTTTAAGAGAATGGAGGGGGCACCAGAAGGAGGACGGAGGAGGGAGGGGGAAATATCCCAAAAACCATTTACCGAGGTTGTGATATAATGAAAAAAAACAAAACAAAACAAAATTGAGGATCCCAAAAAAATTAGAGGAAATAGCTGTCAAACTCATGTGTATAAGAGCTAGAGGCCCAAGGATTTTTCACTACAGTATCTATTGGAACAACCCATTTGTTCATATTATTAAATTTGCAATAATAAAAATAAAAATTAAAGTGGAATGTAGGAGAGCATTAACTATAGCTAAATACACCCTAAAATATAAATGCCATGCATGTCCTTATTAGTGTCAGCTAAATACCTACTCTTTCTGGAATTTTGGTCTCAGAGATAAAGATCAGAACAATTACAGAGGAGGTGCTGATATTATCATACTGGTTATCTAAAACAATGTCAAGAGATCAAGATGACAGTCCACAGGTGACATGGTGGTGGTATAATCCTGGGGCATACAACGATGTAAAAAATATGTATATTTACATTATATGCAATCAATTAAAAAAGAAACAATAAGGTCATTTGAGAAAATACCTTCAGTCTTTGCTTTTATCAGAGATTTCTGTTGGTCCTACTGTTAGTAATTCCTTTATTAAGTACTTTTAAATTATGAATTTCTTTGTGAATTAGTTATGACCAATTATTTGCCTTTTTCATCCCTGAATTTTTTTAGAGCTCTAATACAGATAACAAATGGGCAAATCAGAGAGTAGGTATAGGGCTCCAGGCAATTTTTGTAGACCTAGAGTGCAGCCAGGATGATGATACAGGGAATGCACACCATTTCCCAGTCTGAGTTCTGTTAGAGTAGCCCTGAACTGGAAATCTGAGTAGTAAGTAATTAGACAGTATCACAGTCACAGCCCATGCCTACAACAGCCCCTGCCAACCCTATGAATCCTGCAAATCCTGTGAACCCTGCAAACCCCTAGTAAGAAAGGAGATTGACTTTAGTCTGTTAAACTATGGTGATTCCCCCAAATCCAAAGATCAAGTGGCTAGGGCAGTTTTACCTTTTATAGGGAGGTATAGACAGGTTCAGGTGTGGGAGAGTAAGTTTGTTTCTTAATAAGTCTCAGTTAGCTGAACAGAAAATCACTGTGTCTAGAGCTAGTTTCAAGGGGGCAAATGTTTTCATTATTTTAAAAAAATATATCAAATAATTTATTTATATATAAATTTCACATCTTTGTGATCTCTGGGGTTCCCCCCGACCATTCCCACCCTGTCCCCCCCTCCCCCGAGTTGTGTACTTTAATTTGGTTGTTGACTTGTTTTGACTTTTTTTCATGGTTTTTTGTTTATCTTTCCCATGTCCCATATAATAGTGAAATCATTTGGTTTCTGTCTTTTTCTTTTTGACTTGTTTCTGCTAATATGATTTCTCTAAGCCCATCATATTATCATAAAATCATCCAATTTGTCATTTTTAATTGATGAGTAATATTCCATTGTGTATATATACCACATCTTTTTCATCCAGTCATCTGTTTTGGGACATTTTAGTTGCTTCCATGTCCTTGCAATTATAACTAGTGCTGCAATAAACATCCAAACACAGGTGTCCCTTTGTGTGAGGATGTGCAAAGAAGGGAACACTCTTACACTGCTGGTGGGAATGTAAACTGGTCCAAACTCTATGGAAAGCTGTGTGGAGGGCCCTCAAATTAATGAAAATAGAACTACCATATGACCCTGTAATTGCTCTCTTGGGAATCTACCCAAAGGAGACCTAAATGTTTTTAATCTTAGCTAATCACTCATGAGACAAAGCTCAGGACATTGGCCAGAGGCAAAAGTGGAAAGGTCAGTGTCTAGTCATTCCTAATCAGGGGTTTGCATATGTGTACATGTGGTTTTCCTATTTTTATTTTTTTAATAGTAAGTTTTTTTAATAGTAATCTCTAATAGTCTCGAATATACACGCAATAGTTAAATCTATATACAAAACAGTCTTTAAATATATTTAGGTTTTAAAATATATACAAAAGTAGAGAAAAAAGTTTCAAATTCTGGCCACTTTTAAATTTTACCTTTTTCTTTCTTTTATGATATTTTAAATAAATCTAAGTAATTTAAAACAAATTGTGTCACTTCACCCCTCCCTACATCCTATGATAAACATCTATAAATAACATTTAACCAATGATTCAGGTTCAAGAAGTCTTTCCAGAGGAAGTGATAGCTAAGCTGAGAAGCACAGTATTGGAGGGTAACCCCTAGAAACAAAACCGAGTCCAAGTTCTGATTAAATTAAAGTTTTATTAGCTGGCCAGCAACTTTCTCCCAGGTAAGGGAGCAGTCCTGAGTGAAACTTAGCAGGAGTTTATAAGGGCAAAACTCACATAACTACAGTTGCCAAAGCAAAAGCAAGTGGTATACAGAAGCAGAAACAAGCCATTAGGATCAGGGGGAGCACAGGATCATATCACCATCTCCTGGTCTCCATGCCCTAGTTTTGGTTACCAAATGTTGGTACCTTTTGTTTCTATGGAGGAACTTGACAAATTACTTCTTGATTGCAAATCACTCTCCTGTGCTGACTCATGGAGCTGTTTTTAAGTTTCTGGGGGAAAGGGGTCTGAGGGTCTGAGGTCCATTACAGTAAGAAGGGGTTTGGTGAAAATGCTGGCAGCAGGGCTGGAACAAAGAGTGGGATATATTCTCTGTAGAGAGAAGTGCATATGCAGAGGAAAATTGTTGCATTGTATATTTTGAGGAGGGATTTGTGAGGAATGAGTGTGAAAATGTAAACAGTGGCCCTTTCATAAAAGGCTTGGAGCCTCTGGCTTCAGAAGGCCTAAATTAGCAAGAGGAGATAAAGATAATAAGTTATAATAATAAAAAATTATAAAAGATAAAAGATAATAAATTATAATAATAAAAAATTATAAATTTTTTACAGCCCACCCATATGATCTGATCAAATGGATTATCAGCAACAGGCAACTGAAAAGAAAACCAGGAAGGCCAAATCCATACAGAAAGAAACACTGGACCCACTGTCCTACAATCTCCTTCTTGAGGCTTCTTCCTTGAGAAGAGACATGATTGGGTTGGCAAGAAGGTGATGACCATGACCCTCTTGAAACAAGGTTTCACTGCTCTGTTTCAATCCTTTCCTGGGGACCTCAAATTTTCATCGGAGCAAGCAAGATGTATTTATTTCCAGGGATTCAGTTCTCTCACAGCACGCCGCTATTCCTGCTAGCAGAGGTAGACAGCTCATTGACTAGTCACCCCCATCTGGGCCATTAGATCAGAAGAGGTGTGGGGAGGAGGGCTTGTCTTTCACAGACCAGTTCCTGAGATCTACTCAGAAAAGTGAAGAGATTCAGATTCTTTTTTCATTCATTCATTCTTGTATGAACCTGAATGAATGAAGATATTACACAATACACAACTAAGTCTAGAGAGGAGAGATCTGAGCTAGCAATGGAGATTAGGGTCTAATCTGCAGAAAAGGTACCTGATGTGAGAAGAGAACTTGGCCAGTACTCAGAAGAATGCTAATATTTAAACTGCTGACAGAGAAGTTCTATTACATTTTGGTATCATTTCCTTAGGTTTCATAATTCCCCAGCTTCATTATTTCCCTTAATCACAACCATGTCCCTATAAAACAAGACCCTCAACTAGGTAAAGTTCTGTGGCCTTGTCATTGAAAAGAGTCAGGTTAGGGAGAACCTAGGAGATGGAGTTCCTTCCATTCCACAGAAGGTTGGGGTACAGTTGCAGGAAGGGGACAATGAGGTGATCAGAATGAGAGAGAAACAAGCTGAGTCCCTGGGAATACAGGGTTGGAGGAAGGGAGAGAAAGGATTAAGACTAGGGAAAGAGAGACTTGAAAAGGTAAAATGGTCAACAGAGTAAACATGGAAACCCAACACAGAACATGCATTTAATAAGGATTCATTTTGTTTGTTAAAAACTATTTGAATATTCTAATGATCATTTGTTAGGTGCCAAATGCTTGGCACCTTTTATTCATGGTTTGGAGATACGAAGGGCCCTGACATAGGTATAGGGACAGGACAGAAAGCGAAGACAAAAAGATTACTGTTCCCATGGCCTGATAAATAAGAGCTTAAAAACCTGATGACTCTAGGTTCAGACACCTGCAATTTGCAGGTTTTATTTTTTTTCAAACACCATCTCTGGTGTTTAAAAATAATTTAAATTTGAAAATTTAAATTAAAAAAACACTTTTTTTCCCGAATCTTTCTATTTTTGCCTGTGGAACCACAGGCTCATGTTGCCCATGGTACCACGGACTCAAGCAATGCCCAGCTTCAGCTTCCCAGGTAGCTGATTACAGGCGCGTGCCACCATGCCCAGCTGTTTTTTTTTGGAACCAGATCTCTCTACGTTGCCCTGGACGGAACTGGAATGGCGACCCCCAGTCCCTGCCATGGCTTCCTAGGCTGCCGCTTACAGGCACGTGCCAATGTGCTGAGCTACCTTTCCTGCTATGAGGAATGGGGGGTGGGTTACTGCAGACCCAGGAGAATCTTGATACCAGATTGATTTAACTTATAGGCACACAGTCTCCATGAAATGTTTACCTTAAAGACAGGTCACGAGGCCTGCATGATGCTAGCTGCAGCTGATGGGTGCCCACAGTTACTTTCTCAGAAATAAAAAACCCAACTTACTTTCTCAGTCAATAAAAAATCAGTCAGATTTCTTCTTACACACTGTACCTAAAACCTCATAGGCCCCTGCTCCCACCCCCAGTTGCTTAAGCCCAGAAAACAGCTTCTCACCCTGTTTTCACTAATCAAGAAGTGCGGACTCTGTCTGCCTGCACCGTGTTCATGGAAGTCCTCCTTTCTATCTGGGCCAGAGGGTCTCAAAGGTGCATTCCTGGGCTTGGGAACTGCACCCGCTTGGTTCATCCCTCTGACTCCTGACAGGTGGAAACAGCTGGTATTCTGATAGTTTTATGGGCTTGTTACTTGGAGGAGGTTGGGATTGGGCAGCAGGGCAATGTCACATCCTTATGTCACTCCACTGAAGAGAAGTTCACAATTCTCATTCTACAAATTATAACGGGGGCTTGAGCTTTACACTGGGGGGGAGAGGGAAGACCCAGAGATGGGTTGATGGGAAATACTCACCCCCACCTCACTTTGGCTCTGGCAGTTGAACTGCTAGGGGTTTCAGCAGTTGGACCAGGAGAAGAAAGGCTACAATGGAGAGGCTCAGGCAAAGGTTGGCACCTCGGGATCTGGCTACCCTCAAAGGAAAACGAAAAGTTACTGCGAAACACAAGTACAGGTCTTTGGTTTGGAAACTGGAATTTGGACATCTGATGAGAAGAAAGTGTGGAACCTGGAATATTTACTATTTGTGTACCTCCTAGAAGACGATAGCTTGCTGGAGAACTTCAAACCTGGAAAACTTGGATAACTTGTTGGAAAACTGGACATTGTGTAAATGCCTGTTTAGGACTGTAGCAGCGAGAAGACAGTATCTTGGAAGCGCTTTCTGATTGTGCGAACTGGGGCCATGTTGCTTTGTTTTGGAATTCTAGAGACTCAACAATAAATGGCCACTTGTGGCCCCAGTGATTCCTGGTTTTCTTTTGTTTGTAAATAAATCTTGTTTCGAAACATCTTGCAATTATAAGCGGGTAGAAGGACCCAGAGAGTGCTGGGTTTAGCTGTGGCTTTCTCTCCCGGTTTAGTTTTGGTTTCAGTTACTTTTGGTGCCTTGTTAGCACCTGGTTTCACAAATTAGTAAAATGAGGCTCGGAAAGGCGACCCCTCGTCTTGCAGATAAGCAGCACTGGGGACGACCCAGATTCTGACTCACCATTTCTATCGGCGGGGTCTGCTGCAGGCCCCCGAGGTGCATCTTGAACCTCTCAGACACCGGGCAGCTGAGAGCCCTTCGCTTGGAAGGACAGACTTACAAGGTCTCTAATGCACCTGTGTTTCCGCTCCACCTTCCAAGTCGCGAGCTCCCCATTTAACAGAGAAGGAACCCGATGCGGAGACAAAGCCAGATCTAGAGTGCAGCATCCAGCTAAGGATTTCTTCATTTTGAGCTTCGTAGACGGCCTCTTCCCTCCAGTCCTAATCAAGAGGCTGCGCCGGCCAGACTAGTACAAGGTGGTGACGCGAGGAACCGAAGAGGGTTCCCTCACAGCGCCCGCACGCCCTGCGCGGCCGTCAGGCGAGGCGCACGCACGGAGGATCCAGGTTTCCGCAGTCCAGGCACCGCGGAACCGCCGCGCCGCCCAGGGGACCCCGCCTCCTAGAGCCGCCGGGGAGTTCCGGACGCGTCCACGGACGCCGCCGCCGGTCTCCAGGGCCCGGCTCGCTCACGCCCCCGCACGCGGCGGCGAAGAAATATCGGCCAATAGGACGCGGTGGTGCTGTGACGTCACGCGCCCGGGCGGGCGTTGAAGGCGGCTCTGAGCGCGGCGCGGGAATGCGAGGTAGGGCGTTAGCTCGGGGATAAGATGCTTCTCGGGGTGTCCGACGAGCACGTCCTCTTCTTTTCGCCCAGGACCATCTACCCGGGCCTTCACCTGCTCCTCTTTATGAGGCGGGTTTCAGTGCTGACGCTGCGTCCTGGGAAGGTGGCCTTGGGTGGGGGACGGAAGAGGTCCGGACGTTGCCAGAGAGCGCCGCCGCAGAGTCCCGGAGGGGACTTCTGGTCATGCCTGGAAACGCCTAAGTGGGTTGGGGCTGCAACTGGGGCAAAGGTGGGGGCTTCCCCTGATTGGAGTTTGGGGGAAAGGGCTCTTCCTCGGACATTCTCTGGTCTTAGAAAGCCTGGGTGCTGTTGTCCAGGTGACTTTAGAACTAGGCTCAGCCCAGCTGGGAGCTAGTCCTTAGAAGGGCCAAGTGACAGCTTTCCTTACTTCTAGGTGTGAAGTATGTGTGCCAACAACCGGCTAGGATTGCAGGAATGAATGAAACCACCAAGTCCCAGCTGTCAAGGTTCTTTCTAAGCTGCATTAAACCTGAATGTTCTGGAAGTGAGCATTTGTCATCCGAACACAGTGAACACATTATGACCAGGCATGTTCTTGGGGAAAAGGATCCTGTTTTTTCATTTCAGCTTTAATGAGGTATAACTGACATAAAAAAAAAAATTGTCAGCTAGTCATCACGTTCATCACCACACTTTTGACTGTTTTGGTGAAAACATTTACTATTGTCTGCGGTCTTAGCAGATTTGATTATGGAATGAAGTGTTTTTAACTAGTCATCATGTTTTCACATTAGATTCTCAGAGATTATTCATCTTAAAATTGAGTTTGTTCCCCTTCCCTCTACCCCCTAAACTCTTTTCTACTCTATCTCAGATTTTGAACTTTAAAAAAAAATAGATTGTACATATAAGTGATCCTGTACATTACTTGTATTTCTCCAACTATTTTATCTCACTAGGAGGTGGCCCTTTCTGATGCCTCCTTGACTGAGTGCAGAAAACTGTTCCTCTCCTGTGCTAAGGACTGAGGTGTTGCACCTCCTCTCATCTTTCTTCTGAGGCCAGGGACAGAATCTTCTTTCCTCTGGGCCTGGTATAGTCTTTCTTCAGCTCCCTCCAATCTTCATTTAAATCCCCTTCTAGCATGCCCTACCTATAAGTCTGCATGGACTGTTTTTTCAATCTTATGGAAGATTGGACTCTTTGGCCCAATAAGCACACCTGGTGGGTCCATTCTAAGGTCCAGGAAGTAAAAAAAAAAGAGGTTACAGGACTCTAAGACATAACTAGAGCAGGACTGTGGTAGAGCAGTGGGATGAGACCACTGCTGGTGCAGGCTCTCTCCACTAAGGCAGCTCCCTCTGCTGACATGGTTCAGTTCCGGTATCAGTTCTGTCAAGAGTCTTAGATTTCTGGAGGCTAAAAATTTGCAATCAGGGTGTCACAGGGCCATTCTCTCTCTGAAGGTTCTAGACAGGAATCTGTGTATTCCTTTGCTCTTCTTGCCTTTTCAAGGTTGTGCTGTTTGTTGGCAATCTTTGTGTTCCTTAGGTTCTAGAGGCATCACTCCAATCACTGCCTCCCTCATTGCATGGCTGTCTTCTCACAGGTGTCTTTCAATGTCTGTATCTCTTCTCTTCTTACAAGGATACCAGTCCTACTGGATTAGGACCCATCCTTAATGGCCTCATCTTTACCTGATTACATCTGTAAAGATCTTAGTTCCAAATAATGTCACATTCACAGGTACAGGGGTTAGAACTTCAGCCTATCTTTTTGAGGGACACAATTCAACCCATAATAACAAAGACTTCTGCCTAAATGAATGTAATGAAAATATCTAGGAGCTTCCACAGGTCTTTGTTGGGAAGCATCATCATATGTATTACTTTGCTCTTCTGTCTCTATCTTCATTCAGCTGCCCAAAACCTTGATTCTGATGGTAAGTTCATGCAAAGTGAAGTAACAACAGAAGAGAATCCTGGGTCTTCTTCTATAGGCGAGGTGGAGTGCATTTCCAGCCCTGGACTGGACTTGACTTTAGGAGAAATAAATTTCTAACTCTCCTTGTGGGGTTTCTACCCTTTTCAGTAGAACCCAGTTCTAATCAACATCCTTCTTGTCAGTCTGGACATGGGGCTTTTCGGCAGGTTGGTTCCTCCATGGAGTCCCAAAGGGAACTTTTGCTTTTAATTCTTCAGTTAATTTGGTGATTCTGCAGTTTCAGGGACACCATTGCCTAACCTTTCTTTGCTCTTCTGACTCCCCACCATCACTGACCCCACCCTTCCCCACATACCAATTTCTTCTAGGACAGGAAAAAATATTTGCTTAAACTCAAATCTGTGATTTCTGCTATAAACTAATTCCCACAGGAGCCTAAGTCTTTACAATATCCCCTTTCCCTGAGATTTTGAGCACAGAATGCTGTAGCTGATACCTGAGTAAGAATAAAGTTGCAAAGGACCAAGAATAACTGGGAATGAAGACATTAATTTACCAAAATGATCCTGCCACACAAGCGTTTGTGTAGATGTAGTGTCTGAAGTCTTTAAGAATCTCCCCCCAGAGAAAGTTCTGTGTTCAAGTAAGTTTGAGGAGCAAATATACGATGAGGTGACAGATGACAGTGTATCTTATCTTTCTCTCCAGAACCATTTACCAACAACACATCAAGGCTCATAAGGGCTTTGTCTACCAAAAGGTATCTCTCCTTAAGGATGGATGTGCTCTGGGTAAATCAATAGTCAAAATACCGCATGACTAGCTCACACCAGTCTCTTCATCAGGGAGTGAGGGCTGAATGCTTCTTCTAGGCTGGAGCATTCCTATCAGAGGGCAAAAGAATATTCACAGTCACACTTATTTCCTGAGTTTGCCTCTTTGCCAGTGCTCAAGACCTCAGTAAAGATGAGAGGAAGCAGGAGGTGTATCTCTGTGAATTGTCTTCCAGGACCCCCATGCCATTGCCCCTACCTCCCTAGAGGCATTCCTGAGTACCAGGAGGGACTAGGGGGTGGTGGAGAGCAGCAGGACATTGCTGCCAGTGTAGGATTAAGTCCAAATCCTGTTTCTCCACAGTGATCTTGCAAATTTCACTTCCTGTCCCTGTCATCTATTCCATGAGTACAGAGGTTGGGTAACCTGAATCTTCAGTTCTTTCACCTACCAGCTCTTTTTATCCTCATACCAATATAAAATATAGAATCAGGAGGCATTTGCATGGTTTAGTCAGTGTCAATGCCACATAGAAACTTCTTAGTAAGAACAGGGAGTCAGGCACAGTCATGTCCTTTGCAATGAAATAATTAGGTACTGCTTAATGATATGGATAATATGCCAGGGATGGATTCTGAGAAACAAGTGCTTAAGGGCATCTTTTTAAGTACATCTGCAGCATTTACATACACAAACTTAAATGGTATAGCCCACCATCCACCGAGGCCACATGGCAAAGCCTGTTTGAACTGTTACATCATCTGTGGTTGAGGATAAATATCTTTAAACATGACACTACATGCCTTTTACAATTTAGAACCTGAGGTTCATGAGCTCTTTGAGGCTACTTTTGAAGTTGGAGAAATGGAGGCCAAATTTGAAGTTCAGTTCATTAAGGCTGTGATACCCTCAGTGGTCTATTTTGCTGTCACCATTTAAAGCACTCCCATCACAGCACCCCCACCTCCCACAGTTAATAAGGTAAATGGGAAGAGCTGGAATTAGAAGACAGAAGAGATCTCCATTCTAATTTGAGTTCTTACATTACTCATGCAATCTTACACAAGTTACTTGTCTTTCTGGCCTGTAAACAAAGGAAATGGCTTCTAATGCCCCTTCTAAGCCAAACTCTAGGGCTTTGGGAAAACAGCGCTAAATAATTTTCCTGCCAAGTCTGGCATCTTCCACTAAGATCAGCCCATGAAAAAGCTACCTCAGGATCACAGCCTGTGACTCAACTGTACACCCCCTCCAAGTTTCCTGCCAGCAGAGGCCCAGCATTCTCCCATTTGCTCCTGTCCCTCCCAATTCAACAAGTCCTGAGCCTTATTTTTTGCAGTCTCAAACACTTGCCCCTTCAGAGTCTTTCCTAATTTGCGATTGCTAGATAGATGCATGCAAACATCTGAACACTTTTTCTTGGGCCTTTTGATCAAAGCAAACTTGTTCTCGCAGACTTGCCATGCTAGTTACCAGAGTTCTCATAGGCTCTCTCAAACAGATTCCAGAACTCCCATCCCCAGAAATAGCTTCAGTAAGAATAGAGAATGTGGTGCAATCTTCCTTCCTTTGCCATGCATTTCAAACATTTGTCCAAATAGCTGCATGCAGGGCTGCTGGGGCAAAGGACTGAGAAATTATTTTAAACTGCCATGAAAAAAAAAAAAAAAAACAAAACCATGAGACGAAGGCTGCTGACCTTCCAAAGGAATGCTGCCTCTTTACTGGTGTTACAGGAAAATCTCTTATTACTGACTCCAAAGACCAGTGGAGACTCCCTCCTGCCCATGATCTTTCTCGTAGCAGGCAGGCTATAAGCATAAGGTCTCTTCTGTCTACAACAACTTTCCAACAACTTTCCCCAAGGCTCAGCCTTGGGGAAATCTTGGGCATTTATCACTTCAGTATAGTAACTGGATAATTCTAATCTCTATTCTGCTTCTCATTCATTGTTCAGCAATTAAGAGCAATGACTTGGGAGGCTGAGGATTTTGCTTCCAATCCTGTTCCTAATTACTAGCTTTGTGGCCTTGGGCAAGTTCTTCAATTGCTCTCTCAGCTTCTCTACTTACAAAATATGGGTTAATGATAGTATGTATCTATATAAGATTAATAGTAAATAAAATATATTACTTTTATTGTCATTACATGGATTGACAATTATAAAGAAACCGCAAGCTGCATTTAATACTTGATCTTTAAAAAAAAACAAAACAAAAAACCCTTCTCCTCCTTAAGCATGGGCACTTTCTTCAGTGTGACTCTTTGTAATTGCTCCTAACTCATTTGTTCTTCAATTTGTATGTTCTCAGCAGTGCCCTGTACTTGGGTCCATGACAATCTACTGAACACTACAGGCAGGAGTGAAGATACCTATTTACCTCTCACTCTTCCAAAGTAATGTGCTAAAGGATATGTCTAAAACGGGATTAAGCACAAAGGAATACTATGAAGACTTGGACAGGAGCTTTTGGTAAATCCTTTAATAGTTTTACTGTTAAGGTAGTAACAGAGGTTATCAAATTTTCTTTCATATTCTTGTTCCAAAAATTTTGAGACATGATATTCCTATTTGAGATTCAAATTTAGTAACTGTTATTTGGTACGTAATATTTCATATATATTACATTGTTAGAAATGAGTCCACACAGTGAGATTCAATTAAGCCAATTTTAACGTAATTGTGCTCAATACCAGGCATGATCATTTCTGATCCACAGTCTGTTTGATTAGTTAATTGGCCACTAGTGATTAATTAATAAACCACTATTTGCCATTAGACAGCAAATATGAAAGAATGGTCAAAAACTGGGTGAAATGGGGACAGGGTGGTTATTCCTGTCACAATTTGTCTCTGGGAATCCTTCTAATTAGAAAGTGAATACAAAGCTGTTGCCTATTCATTGGTCAGTTTAGTAATGTTTTAAAATGCACACATTTATGACTTTTAAACCAGATTAGGCTATCTTCTGTGTAATTGTGCAGGTGGGATTCTTCTGCTTTTGAGCTTTTATTAAATCTAAGAAATGATGTTGCTATTATTTAGGAAATCTGGTGTTATGCAAAAGAAGGCCTTAAACTCTTTAACTCAGATATACCTGTTTGTAAAACTCTAGTAAAGATGCCCAGGTTGACAAATCTGAATGTTACATGTTATGCTGGGAACATCAAGTAACATCACAAACATTTTTAAAAAAAGAAGTTTATTGGTCTTTAAATGGCTCAAATTGCAAATAAACCAATCGGGTAGTGGCATCAGCCTAAGACATGTGATGCATCTTTGTCAGTTGGCTTCATAGCACCTCAGTACCCAGGAGAGGAAAGGTCTCAAAACAAAGTCACAATGTTAGTGGTTAGGACCCCTGGTTAAATAAGATTGCAATGCAAACACATGGAGATTGCTGGGCCCACAGGGCCAGTGTTACTTACATTGATAACTGTAATTCTGTACATGGCATAGCCCATGAAAAATACGAAATGAAAGATGTACATCTCAAATTCTTTTAAGAACAGATATTTAACATGACAAGCTGGATGAAATATCTAAACAGCTGAGTTTCTAAAAAGCCTATTTTTATTAACGTTACATACACATCCATTACCTGGAATGCCTGAAAACATCCTTGACTTGTTGAAGTTAGGACAATGCAAAAAGGAAAACTTGGTTGAATCAACTGTCCTAGCAGCCCCATTTGACAGAAGAAAGAAACGCCTGACAGTGGATATACTTCACAGTGAAGTCATGTGCCACTAGCATGCCAGAATCTTTCCAGTGGGTACACAATGATGTTAACAACGGCCTAATGTTTGGTCTGTGTAAGCCAAAACTGTTTTCTTCTCTATACTGGCTTTGATTTTTTGATGTGAATTTTAGGAAGATGTAGCTACTACAGTGTTCTTCACTCTGAACACAGGCAGACTACAAATATTCCTCATAATTCCATATAGCCAAACAGTAACCTCATGAGTACTAATTTAGCAATCAATAAGTGGCAGGCATGAATACCCCCCCACCCCAAGTGTGCTAGTGCAAACAGCATTAGCATCACTGACGTGTTTCCTGTGCTCTGCCCCAAGGAGACTAAAAACTTAACTCACCTTCACTATTTGCAGAAAGGAAGTTCCAGGGACTAGGATCTTAAAGAAAAAGAGGGTTCACTGAAACATAACTGGTACTGAATCCTCAATCTAAAACTATAAGTTTATGCTGGCCCATCATTTTAATCCATCTTATGGTTAACTAAAAGCAATCAAGGAGCTCTGGAACTTTCAAGAACCAGAGTATGGCACACACTTTACTTTTGGACAGACTCATCAATTATTTCTCAAGGATCTTCTATACAAAAGTTGTATTCATACTAGGCATTCATTCTCTCACCAGGACACATGGGCCAGTGGCCCATGGGCCAGTGAGGACATACCCAGAATCATGTAATTGGGTATTTTTCAGTTTCTAAATTAAGGCATATTCAAAAATTTCCATGTACCAGTTTACACCATGTTTTAAAAATCAACCACCAGGTAATTAATGCAGGTTTACAGATGAATTACTCTCACTTCACTATATGTAACAATCATGCCAGTAGCTTTTTCTTCTACATTTTGCATAACAATGGTTAAAAAAGTGGTAAAGTTTAACTATGGTGTTCACAATTGTCATTTTTTTCAAGGCAGTAGAAGACCAAGACATTTTAAAATGATATAAAATTGAAATTTTATAATAAACCAGAGGAAGTAGCCTTTCCTCCCGTTCCCCACCCCCTTCATATCTCACCTTTTTAACAGTTCAAGCAAGAAAGACTGCCTGCGAAACACAAGCTCACACACTACATTCAGGACCGTGATAAATGTAGGCAATTATGAAGTAGGTTGAATGTTGCTTTTTGGTGAAGCCACATTAATTTCTTTTTAAGTGAATTTGACTTTCAGTGAAGTTCCAATTCATGCTTTTAGTGATACATAACATTTTCCAAAATGTTAAAGTAATTTCAGTCGCTTGAGCCTTCACTGGCAACGCTTATAAATTATATTTATTAGTATGGTCAAGATAAGAAAGGAGTTTGGGCTTTGATTATAAAATGCAGCATCTTTCTCTGATTCTCTTGGCTAAACTTTTCCTCTTCTTTTTCCCATTCTTTTCTTTGCTGTCTTCCATCTTTCTTGCTCGAATTTCCCTCATTAAATCAAAAAATACCTAGAAAGAAGAAAATTAAGCAAATGAAGCAAATAGAAAATGATCTTAGTGCTTCTCCAAATTATAGCAGTAAACCTTTGTAATAATATAAGAATAAATATTTAAGAGCGCTTGTTTGAGGAGTATAGGAGAGGAAAGCACCATATCAAACAGTAAATTTTTTGAATTATACTTTTTGGTAAAAATGTTCATAAAATGATCTTTGTAAAGAAAGTGCTGAATAGGCAGAGAACCATCTGTATGTATTAGGAGTTATATGGATTTGCCTGCATCTGGTATAGAAACAATGAAATGATAAACCAAATACTAATAACCATTCTATTTTCAAGAGGAAAGGAACAGTGTCAAGGGAATGGTGGGACATCTTTGAAAAAGCTAATTATATAATTTCAACTTTGGAAATATATTTTACATACTCAAAAAAATTAACAAAAAAAGTACTTGCTGCAAACTGAAAATTGTACAAATAAGACTATATGTCAAATTGGTGATGTAATAATATATAGGAAAAAAATTATTCTCAAGAGTCTTTAAAACAATATGTGCAATATTCAGATGCTAAGAATAACAACAAAACTTCCACTTTGTAGTCTGGTAATTAGTAACCATGGCTACTACTAATGGTTACTATTTTATAGAAGGATCACACTGACACACCAACACATACTACAGGAGAACACGAGCAATTATGTTAATACAGTTCAAGAATCAAGATTTTCAGTTTAAAAGATACCAATACAAAATTAAAGAAGCAAAAATCTTGAGTACTAAAACTGAGTTGGAAATAAAAGATTGAATTTTTTTTTCTTTAAAAAGATGTATTTCTTGGCACGAATTACTTAGAGGCCAGGAAACAATGTCAACTCATTAACAATGAGTGGATCAGTCGCAAGGTTGTGATTAACAAATACAATTCCTATCAGTTGGACCAGGGTTTCTTTTGTGAATGGCTGGTTACTATCTACAGCAAGAAATATAGTCAAAGAACCACGGTGCAATAAAAGACAAAGTGGGTTAAATCAAATGGACACAGGATAACGTAGTTAATGAAGGGAAAACCTGAGCATAAGGAAATCTTTAAAGAATGCAATAGACATAAACCTTGCCCTCACTTATTATTATTCAACTTTTGTAGAAACGGGGGATTCCAGAACACCCTTCTCTGCTTTAAGTTCATATAGCTGACAGAAGCATACAGACTACATGTAATTAATAGAGTTCATTCAGAACTGCTTTCTGATATAAATACATCACTCTGGATGACTATTAGAAAGCTTAATTATAATTTAAGATGACTATCAGTAATAAACTTCTAATGAATCCCTACAAGAGACTTCCAAGGCAATTCAGTAGGAAACTGTCAAGAGTCTGTATCAGTTAACAATGAAAGAAAGCCAAAGCAAAGGAAGCCCTGTTTTAAACTGCCAAGTAGGGGGGAAGAGTAACTACAAAAAGAATAAAGAACTGGTTCTGATGAATTCAGATAAATAATCCCCAAAGCATAGGACTTCTCCCTACTTCCTTTAATACACTTTCAAATTCACTTTTCCCTCATTTCCAACCATCCTCCCAACCAAGTACTAATTCACATTGTGTGTGTGTGTGTATATATATATATATATGTGTGTGTGTGTATGTATGTATGTATGTATGTATACACACACACACTAAATTTTCAAATGGATTAATGATCTACCTTCAAAAAAAGCCAACACAGAATTCATATTTCAAGATGCCTAGTCTCATTAGTAACTGGGAAATACAAAACAATGATTTACATATCTTATTGTCAACTTTTAATTTAAAGACTGCTTTAATTGGTGTTGGAAGGCAGTGGGGAAGAGAGTCTTCACACACTGTTACTGGGAATCTAACACATACTGTTACTAGCCTTTCTGGAGGGCAATTTGTCATTAAAGATTAAAATGCACCCTTGCATGGGTGCAAGAATTTACTGTAGTACTGTTTGTACTGAAGAAAATGGTTGAATTAAGAAAAAGTCAACTATGGAATAGTTTGTAGATTCTAAAAACTCAGTTCCTCTATATGCAATGACATGGAAAGAACTCTTAAGATCTATTTTGCTGTAAAATTTTAAAAGCCACATAAATATACTATACACATGCTCTCTATCATATCATGCGTATGTATCACATATATCCTATATATATCAAATATGTATTTAATATATATCAACATACATTATAAATACAAATATATATATCTACACATTATGTAATCACAAATATATAATATTTTAAAATGCAGAATTACCATAGAAATAAATACAAACTCCCTTAGATATCTATATGCCTGCCTTTAAAGTCAGGGAAACATCTGGAAAGATATACAAGTGTTGGAAATAGTTACTTATAGGGAATGGCAGGGAATGGATTTTGGGTACAGTGAGTCAGTTTTTCCTTTGTATTTATCTTTAGATAGTAAGCATGTGTTCATGTCTTTTTTGTACAATGGGATAAAAAATTTTTTTAAATGCGTTATATTTCTACTAAAATTCTTTCCCCAACATAAAAGTTACTCTCTTGGTGTAATAAATCACACAATTTTGACATGTACTTGCTCAATTTCTTTCATTACTCTAAGAGACTCCATAAAATTAAGAGGAAGCTTAGATTCCCAATGTAGGGAACTGGAACATGTAGATAAGGAGACACTAAATGAGATTATCACATGAACTGACACCCAGTGAAGACACAAAGCAGGTTTGCCAGAAGTGATTCCTCTGTGACAGGCACAGCATCCTGGTATAGGCCACACTCCACTTACCAACTCTGGTGGTCATGAAACTTTTTCACAGAGTAGACTTAAAATCTGCCTCTTTGAAACTTCTACCCAATGGTCTACTTGAAATCCATAATGAAGACAAGGCATGAACTCTTAAAATCTTGCAGGGAAGTTAATATGATTTCCGCGATCACACATGATACCTCCCAGTTTAATAGAAAGACATTTGGTATTTGATTTCCTAGAAAATCTGTGATCAGGTTTCAAATAGTAGATGACATACAGTATTGCAGCTATTCCACTACCATTTTGAACAAGACAGTAAGGAAGAACATGGGCACTAGAGTTGGTCACATCCAAGCCAGCAGAAGAAACCAACAATCCTGTGACCCTCACCAGGTATGTGATCTCTCGACATCTGAGTTTCCTCATGTAAAAAGTAACTATCAGAAGAGTGCTTCTAGGGCTAAAGACAAAATGTGAATGCTAGTCAGGATCTGGTTCTTGTAAGTACTAATAAATACCAACTTTCGCAACTATTACATTACTTCCTCAACAAAAAAACAAATATAACCTGAAGTCTAGAAACTGAATAGTTACTGCAAGTGACTGAGGTACTTCATCTGGTAGCCATTCTTTAAGATACAGCATTCATGAAATTAGTTTTCAGAATGAACTTCTACCTCAGTTTACAAATAGCCTCAGTTAATATGATTCACCCTTGCAGAGGTGATCATCAACTCTGACTGCATTTTTCAAAACTGTCTTCAGCAATATTTTCTATGTGCTTTTTCATAATTTTGCCTCTCTATTGAGAAGTGGAGTTTATTCTCCTTCCTTCTAAACCTGGTGGGGGGCATTTTGTGACTCCCAGGACCAACAGAAATGAGGCAGAAGTAATGTAACTTCTGAGGTTCTATAGGAAAGGACAGTATGGTTCTAGCCTGGTCTTTAGTCTCTTGTGAAACTTGCCAACAGAAGTCTGACACTCTGCTGTGAGAATCTAAATGAGAACATTTGGAAGAGGTCACATGGAGAGGAACTGAGGCATCCCTGAACAGTAGGCAGTATCATTTGACTAAACCAGACTTGTGTAAACAAGCCTTTAGAACCCAAGTTGAGATATTTCTGATGCCCAGATTTTAAGCCCTTCATCTAAAGCACCAGATATAGTGGAGCAGGTAAGCCACTTCCACTGTGCCCTCTTCAAATTCAAAGTCCACAGAATATATGACCATTTTCTACTCATTACTTTTTTGGTAGGTACTTTGTTACACAGCCATAGTAATTAAAACAGCTCTATCCCCTTCGCTTTTCTCTTTTGAAAAGTAATAAATGCATATATTATTTGAAAAATAACACATGGCCCAAAAACAACAACTTAAAAGTTAAACAGGGAAGTCCAAAAGTCAAAAAGGGCATTTACAGTAAAAAAACAAAAAAACCCACATACCCATGGATTTAGTTTTTCTAGATTCTTATATACCCCCCCCCCACACACACACACTTGTGAGAGGAAAGTGAGAGGAAAAATTACAGAATAATAGTTTGATGCCATCTGTGCTTTTAGTACACACACACTTGTGTGTACACACACTTGTGTTTGTGTGTGTGTACTAAAAGCACAGATGGCATCAAACTATTATTCTGTAATTTTGCCTCTCACTTTATGTGGATGATCACATTTAGTTCTACCTTTAATTCTTTTAACTGGTTGTATAGGCGTCCGTTATATGAACACAGTACAATTTACATAAGTGCCTTATTGGACAATTAGATATTTCCAGTCTTTTGCTGTTATAAATGATGCTCCAATAAAGACCGCTGAACATAAACTTATGCATGGATTTATCTGTAAAAGTTTTATAATTTTAATAACTGGGGCCATTATTTTGATAGATAACTGCGCTTACACAAACATGAGAGTTCCTGTTTATGTTCTTAGCAATAGTATATTATCAACCGTCGAACTTTCTAATGTCAAAGGTTAAAAAAAAACCCACATACTTTAAAATCATACTTTCCATTTTATAAATGAGACTAAGTCTCTTCAAGTATAAAAATGATATGCATTTCTTTTCTGTGACAGGCTGTGTTATGTTTTTGATCATTTTTCCATTGGATTGCTGTCTTTTTCTTACTGCCCTATGAAAGCTCTCATAATGCACACCTCCATAATTCCCTAGGGTCTCTGAAGCTAGCAAGAGACACCAAGAGAACTGCTAAAATTACAGCTTCAATGCTTGAATGGTTACTGTTACTGTTCACATCTCCCAACTCCCCTAAGTTTAAGTGGGCTGAAGAGTATGTCTTAGAACCTGTAGGAGACTTCATTGGAGGAAAGACAGAATATACATGCTATAACAACATTCAATGTTGCCTTTCAGAACCTCAGAGAAAACTGAATACTGAGTAGAAACCTCATGGCACTCATTTTGCATATTCTGAACCTACAGAAAGCTCACCACCTCCTAACTGAATCAGCTTAAGACAATCATGTAACTATCTTAAGACCTATGATAAATAAACAGAAAGCATTTCTCTTTTTTTAAAAAAAATTATTTCTGGATCTGGGTTATGAAGATACAAATAGACCACTAAAACTTGAGACCTCAAAATTTATCCAAAGTTTGGTCCACAGTCTCTGCACCTTAGATTGGAATGCTAGAGATAGATGCAAATTCTCAGGTCGACCCCAGACTGAATCAGAATTAAGACTCAGGAATCTGTGTTTACCCAACATTATAGGTTATAGGCAATTCTTTTGTTAGAATCTAAGAGATACTTTATGGAGCCTAGATAGTTAAGGGCTAAAAAATACCCCTAATGAAGGGCTTTTAGAGTCTCTGCTTCTTGAGCTGAGTGGACAGTTCTTCTACATACTGAAGACAGCCCCAGGCTATCTGGGTATGCTCCTAGACAATAGGTATAAGGGTATTCCTTACCTGGTCTCCAGGAAAGGCCAATCTGAATAAAGTGGGGCAATAAAAGAAAAAGGATTTTCCTTTCCCTCAGGGGAAGCAGAAGTTGCAATAACCTAGTTTTAAAATCCTCCTTTATCTTGAAAGGGACTTTAACTTTCTTGAGAATCTAAGTGGGCTAGGTGGGTTCAAGAACACAATTCCTTCTAAATTGTCCAGCCAGGATAGAAAAGAATTATCCAGGATTAGATAGAAGGTAAGGATTTGGGTCAGGAATTCTGTCAGAGCTAAAAAAGAAAAAAAAAGTTCGTTTAGCTTGGTGTCTCATGTCTTATCATATCTTGGGAACCTTAGAACAAGGCAAAGGGAAAAACTCTTAACATTATTATGTACTTGAGCTTTCAGGGCTGATAAAATCAACATGTATTGAGTCTATTTCAAGTTCTCACAGATTCTCTATACCAAATGGAAGTGAGTGAAAGCAAATCAACCTATTCTTAAGATGAAGTAGAGTAAGAAGCACCTTTTACCTTGTCAACATTAGCTCGCGTTTTAGCAGATGTTTCCACATAGTTCACGTTCCACTGATCAGCTCTGGTTTTTGCCTCTTCTACAGACACCTGCCTTTTATCTTCTAAATCTGATTTGTTACCAACAAGCAGAAATGGAACATTTTCATCTTCTTTTACTCTTAAAATCTGCTCCCTGGATAAGAGAAAATTATAAATACCATTACCTCTATACATTAAAATTACAACACACACCAGTTGTGATTAATACTCATGTTTCTATATAAGTGTATTTATTAGATGGTAGAAAATAAGCAGTGGTTCTTTTTTATTAAACCATCAGTTATCTGAGTGAAATATTCACTTCACTAATAAAAGAAATAAATACCAGAGTATAAACAAAGCAAACAAATTAAATATCAAAGCACTATAAATGAAATAATAAAGCAATAAAAATTAAAGTATCAAATGCAAGTCCCCCCTAATAAAAATAAAGTTATACTGGAATAGTTTCAGATTTTCAACAAAGTGAAGGTAATACAGAATTCCTGCACATCCCACACATAATCCTACTAGCATCTTACTTTAGTTTGGTACATTTATCACACTTGTGAGCTAATAATGATGCCTCATCACTGATGAAAGTCCAAACTTAATTGAGATGGTCAAGTCATCTACTGCCCTTTTTCTGTTCTACAAACCCATCCAGGAAACCACATGATATTTAGTCATTATCTCCTTTAGACTTCATTTGGCTATGCCAGTTTTCAGATTTTCCATGTTTTTGATGACATAATCTTGAGGGATACCGGTTAGGTTATTTCTTGACTGTCTCTCAACTGGGATTTGTCTTCTTATTCTCATAAGTAAACTGGGGTAAAGAATTTTAGGGAGGAAGACCACAGAGGAAGAGAATGCTATTCTTACTATATCATAGTAATAGTCTTTGAAATGTTTTTAAAGACCTATAATACCAGAAATAGCTGAAGGTCAGATTTTGTATTTAGAATTAAGTTATATGCTATCAAAGTGTCACCAATTTTAAAGATACCATGACTTTGCCTTCCTAGTCATGTGACTTGAGTAAACTACTTCTTTGCTTTGATTCTTTCAATTGCAGTAAAATATAACTAATAATAAGACCTTTTTTATATGACTGCTATGAGGATTAAATGTAAACTGCTTAGAACTGTGCCTAGCATATAATAAATATTCAGTAAATGCTAGTTGTTGATAATGATTACTATCTACTGGAGAAAGTTGTTTTATAAAGATCAACACAAAAG
Source organism: Uropsilus gracilis (assembly GCA_004024945.1). Classification (NCBI taxonomy): domain Eukaryota; kingdom Metazoa; phylum Chordata; class Mammalia; order Eulipotyphla; family Talpidae; genus Uropsilus; species Uropsilus gracilis. Next base: position 37,794 of record PVHY01009543.1, read on the forward strand.
ATACTGTGAGACTTAGGTTCACTGTCTTAACATACATTTATTTCTCCTGTGAAATTAAGATATACTGAAACTACAGGGAAATGATTGTTAGATTAAAAGAAAATGAGTAAAAGATTATCATGAAATGACAGATCAGCAAAGTACATTTGATTCTGTAGGGATCTTGCAGTCATGTTTGAGATTGAATATAAATCTTCAACATGGTTTATTTTCCAATTAGCCTATTTTGTGCTTCTTAGACATTATCTCCTGGTGCCACTATCCCACTGCTGGTAACTATTTACTGAATGTTCCAAATGTACCAAGCACAGTTTGAAGTATTTTACATACATACCTTTATTCCTCACCCTAAATCTACAAAGTACTATTGTCATCCGACTACAGATAAGGAAACTGAGGCACAGAGAAATTTTGTTATTTGCTCAGTCACAGTTAAGAACTAGGACTTGAATATGAAAAATTTAACTACAGAGCATATATATATATATATATATATATATATATAACTTCTATACCAGTTATCATGGGGCTTCCCTATGTAAAATATCTAAGGGAACAAACCCTGTTTGAAGAATATTGGTTCCCCCAAATTTTTCATCACAAGATCCCTACCTCTGATATGAAATGAACACCAAGGTGTCCAGTGGGCATTATGGTGAGGTTCCCCATGATCTAAGACATTTTCCTTGCATGGCAAAGTTACCAACTGAGAGAGAAAACTTCTTTATTATATATAGTGATTAGGTCACACCTGTGGGAGAATATGAAGTGGAAGGAAAGTGCTGATCACATATACAGAAAATTTTACCTTTCTGAAAGAATGTTTTCAATGAGTTGTTTCAATTGAGGGTTAGAATTGATACTAAAAAAGTAGTAATAGTACAACACAATGTCACAGAATAATTATGAAAACTATATTCCACTTCAACAACATCTCAAGCCTGAGATGCGGTGGCCATAGGGTGTTATCCAAGAGAAGAGCCATCACTGGTGTTAACCAGAACTGGTAGTTATTAAAACAAGAATATGGAGCTGACCATTCAGATTTTAACTGCTTTGCTGTCTCTCATGACATGACTGGGGCAAGTCACTGAAACTTTCCTGGGCTTCAGTTTTTCATGTATTAATTTGGGTAATACTTTTCAAAAATGCCCCTTAAAAAACTTACTAATTGTAAGTATTATTTTATGTCTAAGAAAAACCACTGCCATGTTATAACTAAATGTTATTGTATGAGACATATCCCAGATTTTAAAAAGAGATGATGGAATGAAAAAAAGTGTATGACTTAGAGTTTATGGAATATGGTAGGATCCACTTTATCCATGTTGATTAGAATAGTGTCTGATAAACAATAGGCACTATAAGCATATTAGGTAATGTTATTGTTTTTACTATTACTGCATTCACCTGATGACTGATAGAGCAGTAAACAATCTAATAGACTTGATACTTGCAGGAAGTTCTTTGAATTTTTAGTTTTTCTAACATGAAGAGACATGGATGACACACATATGTTACAACCTTCATTGGCTTTAACACATCCTTTAAGAAAGTAAATCATCAGTGGTCCACTGTCTGGTACTGTATGTATTAATAAGCTATGTGGTACTAAAGTGCCATGGTATTTCCTACCACACATCATTGCTTGCAAAGAGCATGTCAGCACTCATCATTATTGGTATTAAATTTATAATGTATTTTTGCCAATCATAATCTTTTTCCAGTTCTGCTAACAACAAATTTGCTCTCACTTTCTTAACCAGCTTCCTCTGTGATCAACAGGCTAAATTAAGATACTAACAACTGACTGACTGCTGGTTTCACTAAGACCCAGGAACGTGAGATTAGCTCAAGTTTTTGTGATTCTAGCACTTCTGTCCATGTCTATAGAGAGTTACTAATTTAGTTATGTTTTAACAAACATTTTCTTTATAATTTGTTTCAAGCATGTGGAGTCAGCACTACAGGAAGACCAACATTGAAATACAGTGTGAGTAATGCTATCAGAAATATGGCTATGGAAACTTAGGCCTACTGGGTTTAGGAGGAGACGGCAGTGTTATGAAGTTGATTTAGTTAGTTCCTTGCCTGAATGTCAGAGTAGGGTAATGCTATGTCTACAGTCCACATGCACACTTGCTTAATGTGATGCTCCCTTTAAATTAGCTTTACAGGTTACTACAGAATTCTGGAATAGATAAGAACCTTTATAGAGTGAACTGTCATCATTTTCACACAAGGAGTGAGAAAAACAAAAAAAGGTAAGAAAAACTTCTTGAGTTTTCTAACATTCATATCAAATATTTCACACATAAATATTTTGTATCACATTGTTTTATGTTAGCAAATGTGCCAAATAGGGGTATTATGCATCCTGAGATGGATATGAAATGGATTCTATTCTCAAGAGTTTTTACCTTAATAGTGAAAGAGGATGGTGAGTGATTGGGTATGGGCACAGGTAGGTTGGTGGCAGGATTAATTAAAAAACTATGGTATGGTACTGGAATTGTCACAAGTAGATTGCATACACATATGAGGAAACAATGGACCCTAACTTGGTGATGGAAGGAGTAGGAATGCTAAAGCGGGGAGCTGGTATTTGAGCTACAATCTGCATGGTGTAGAGACCAGATGGAGTGCCTAATCTAGCAACTCATACCATCTTAAAAATGCCTTCCTTATTGCTGTAGAGTCACCAGGACCACTTTTATTTATGGGAAGGGAAACATATTGGAGACTAAAAGGAGAGTAATGAATGAGTCACTTATTTTCTGTAATAACTGTAGTTCAAGATTCTCTCTCTTGGAATAAAAATATCTCATTCCCATGGAATGAGATTAGATTTGGTGACTATGGTGACAAAATTTATTCCATTATCTAGAAGAGGGCCTGCTATATACAATAAGCACTTAAATACTTGATGAGTGAATAAATATACATTGAAGTTTATATAACTTTCAACTTGTTTCCTAGGATTATGAATTAGGCTCTGCCACCCTTTACACTTTACTACATTCAAAACTCCTTCCTTTAGAAACCAACAAACTTAACTTTACAACTCTATAAACTTCCCAACAACATGCTCTTTTGCAAAGAATATTCTTTTAGACGTCTGTAAGTTCTTGAGACTTTCAAGAGTACACAAAAAGGAATGCTTTGTGTAAGCTTAAGCCCAGTTTTTCTCAATCACTTAAAATGATTTTTTCCTTATCTCTGAGGTCATCTATTTCATGAAAACTTTCCAGCTTTTTTTCTTTTCCTGGATCACCTATAATAATCACTGCCATGTCTACTATCTTGTCATTAACTTGTTCTTGATTCTATGCCTTATTCAATGAGGCTATATGACTCTTGAAAACAGACAAATTACATGCTTCTTTGTCATCATACCAAAGCAGACACTTAACAAAGAAATAAAATATAAAATTAAATTAGTTCTGATGATGTATTTATAAGACTACTCACAAACTATATGGGAAACTATACTGTGAAAAGGGTGGCAATATGCCTGTCCAGCATTATGCAAGGGCTGGGAAACCAGAAAGCACAGATTTAAAATCATCTTCAGAGTTTCATTATGTGATATTAGAGTCAATTTTTATGGCAGAATAGTAGTGCTATTAGTACTGCACTCCAAAGAGAAATATTTTAATGCTGTATATAAAGAGATTCTGGGTAGTAAGGCTGTCATAAACTCAAGTTGCTATATAGCTGGCATTAGGGTACCTAAGATTTTGCAAGGTATACTGAAAGTCTGAGTACACAGGGACAGATCCAAACTCTGAGGTGATCAATGCAATTAGACAGAGTGAAGGACTAACAAGTAAGAACCTCTGCTTGTCTATTTGTTTCTGGGAAGAGACTTAGAGAGTAGATTAGAGCAACACAATTCCCTAACATACCTAAAGTCAGCTGTGGCTGCAAAGGATTCCATTTCTGTAATAGAGAAGACACAGAGGAAACCCTCCCCACTCCGGAAGTAGTTGTCTCTAATTGCAGCATAGTCCTCCTGCCCAGCTGTGTCCAAGATATCGATCTGTACTTCTTCCCCATCCAGTACTACCTTCTTCCGATAGCTGTCGGCTTTGGTAGGTTCATAGTCCTCCACAAACTAAAAAAGATGAGAAATACAGTCATCTTAAATTTATCTTTTAATTTACAGGAATTTTTCAAAATATAGATGCACATAAAAATTTTTAAAATACTACAGAGAGGTCCTATGGTAAAGACTTAATTTAAATTTCACTTTATTGAATTTTAGCAGCTGCTTCTTTTGTAAAAAGTGGGGGTAGAACTCTTTTAATTTTAGGCTATTTGGAGGTTGAAAATTGCTTTTTTTCCCCTTTTAATAATACTATACTTGCAAAAACCATTTTACTTTATCAAATATGTAAGAACCACTTCCTATATGACAACTATATATTGCCAAAATTATGCCAAATTATGCCAAAATTATGAAAATAATTTGAAATTAATGTATGTATATACGATGTAATATGTACATGTACATCTATATTAAATTCAAGTCTTGATTTTATACTGTATCTATCATTTCTATTAGAGTGGAATTCTATATTAATTTTTTTTTAATTAAGAAATCAAAACTAGATTGCTAGAAATAGGCATTACCTCCAGTTTTTTGTCTAAGGCACAAGTACGCCCCGCCCCAAATTTTCTTCTTTTCTTTAAAACTTTTCTTACATCACTGTTCATTATTGTTCCATATTTGATTTCTTCCCTCAGGTGTAGTCTCTACATGTAATAGGGTGTATGTTTTGTAAGGAATTTGAGTTTTATTAAATATTAAACTATATAAACATTAGTTTTGAATTTAAAAATGGTAAAATATAACTAGTAGCTTTCAAGTATTCAAGGAATACATTCAAAATAGCACCAACACTAATTACAGAAATATGAAAGGTTCAAACTTCCATTTCCAATCAGCACTTACCTCATCATACATGAACTGTAGAGTAAGAGCAGACTTGCCCACACCACCACTGCCCACCATGATGACTTTGTGTAAGGCCAAAGAATTCTGACCCTTGGGCTTATTTGTGGCCATCTTGTGTTACAGTTTTCACCAAAGGTTAAGAACAATCTAAGATGAATGAAAGAATAAGTAATGCTTAGTACATTCTTCTTCAGAATTTCAGTTTAGGAAAGAGACATAAATATCTCTTTCTTGAACCTAAAGCTTGAAGATACTATTAGTCATTGGAAATGGATCTACTACATATGACCCAGTTACTCCTAAGCTTCTGACATTCAAAAACACAAATTTGAAAGAAAAGTTGCACTTCTATGTTCACTGCCACACTATTTAATTTAGCCAAATTATGGAAAAAAACCTAAATGCCCAAAACCAGATGAATGGATCAAAACTTGGTACATATATCCAATGGAGTACTAATCAGTGATCAAAAAGGATAAACTCAAGTCATTTGTGGCAACATAGATGGAGCTGAAAAGGAAAAGCTGAATGAAATCAGTCATACTGGATGATGTCACTAATACGTGGAATGCAGAGAAACAAAACTAAGAGTCACATGAAGACAAGCTTCAAAACTAACCAACTAACCCTTGCAAGTTCAGCACAGAGCTGAAGCAGCCACAAGGCAGTGGGGTTGGGGGAAGGGATAGGAAGGAAGAATGCATGATCTACTATGGTAGTGGACTATGGATGATCTGGTATGGGTGGATTGTGGTGCTGATACCTGATGGGGGTTATTCCAATATTACTGCTGGGGGGTATGCCAATATTACTGCTATTAAAAATAAATAATACAATTTACGATGAATAAAAACTAAATCATAGAGATGTATAACAGTACATTTTTAAAAGATACTAGTTTTATTCTGCAGTGAATTTAAACAAATAACAAATGAAGTATGCCAATTTATGGGAAGAATCACTTATAGAGAATATTATGGCAATAAAGGAAATATAGAACTCAAAGGCATTTCTTTTATTAAGTCTGTTTTCATGACCAAAAGTGAAAATTTCCCAATGAATTATATTATATACTATATACTATATACTGACAATAATGGCGTATTAAATGCATTAGAACATAACTATACAAGATTATGAAAATAGACTAATCCTTTTTCCTTTTTCCTAACCCTTACTGGCAATAGTTATTTCTTCTAATTATAGTAAGAAACTAACCAGTAAGAACCTGACCAAGAAAAAAAGACTACCAGATGGGAGATTTACTTACTGTCAATTTATGAAAAAAGAAATATCATCCCCACCACTTGGTTGTAGAATTTACGAGTAGTCTTAATATTGGAGATCCAAACCCAGAAGTCATACCCCTGGAGCACTTTGTGTCCTAGGGGTGGATCAATCATCTAATTTAAATCATTTAAACACCTAAAATAAATAGTGTATTCCCACTTTCCTCAGAACATGCATTTGTTCTACATTTATGTGTGCCATATAGAAAAAACAGGTTCTTTCAGAAGCCACAGTGGTGATGAACTTAGTTCCATTAGTACTGTGGCTACAGTATCAGGCCTTAAAAAAAAGTGGGTGTGAGGTCACAACAAATAGTCTGTGTGGAAGGCAAGGAAGAAGTCTTTTTGTTATTGAAGGATGGAGGTGGTTACTTATTTGGGGCACAGCTAAAGCTTTCCCAAGATGTATAACTCACAGGACCACACTCCAAAGTGCCTACCTCTTGCTCAGTCTTTCCTAGCTCACTTTGCTACATCACCCACACACAGGTCTCCTTCAGTTCTTTATAGTCCCTTCTTTGCTTCTTGATCTTTGCCATGCAGATTTTTCCACATGGCATATTCGAATTCTATCTGGCTAACTCCTTTCAATTTTGGGATCTGTCTTGCCTGAACCTCACAACCTAAATTTGGTTTTCCCCTGCCGTCATGTAGCATCACTCATGTAGCATCTGATACTTTTCCTTTAAAACCATTATAACAAGTACTAATTGTTAGAGTGTTTAGTGGTTTAATACAAACTTTCTTCCATAATACATCTAACAATGGAAGGAGAGGGACCATGTCTATTCTGTTTACCGTAATGATCCACTAAGGTAACATGGCTTGTTACCTCACTTCATGTGTTAAAAATGAATAAACAAGCCATTGTTGACAGTCTGACCCAAACTTGGGGGATGTTTTAGCCTGGTGTAAAGTAGCTCCTGCTCCTAGAGATGCATTCACAAGTCTGGGCTCAAGAACAGCATGTTGTATGTCTGGGCCTCACACACTGGCTGTACCAGGCACCCAAGAGCTGGGCAGTGTTTTAGGTCAGACCCAGCAAACACTCAGTTAATATGTGGAGTAGCAAGTTTTGAATTGGGGAGTAACGGAACATTCTCGATGGAAACTTTTTTTGCTCCTGGGTAGCCTTCTGAAAATGTGGAGTGTATAGCTTATAGTTATTGGGGAATATCTGAACCTTGGAGACATGTCTTTGTAAATTTCTTTTTGTCTTCTCTAATAGACTATATTTAAAATTTTTCTATAAGGCAAAGTATTCTAAGCCAGTTCATGTGACTGGTAAATATTTTTGCTCACGCACGCACGCACTTCTTAGGGCATTAATGTTTTTGCTTACACACACACACATTTCTTAGGACATTAATCAATAAAGCAACACCCTGAGCTCATGTGATGCTTACGTAGCCATGACAGGAAAGAGTAAAGAGCAAAGTTCCTCTAGGAGTGGATCACAGAAAGTCTAAAATAATACAAACTACTGACTTACAGTCTGATTGCTAGAAGTTGATGCATCATTACAATCTGTTTCTGTGGTCATAGCCTCTCCCTCACAGTAAGGACACTGTGATTAAAGGTACACGTGAATAACTAAAAATAATTTCCCATCTCAACATCCTTAATCTTGCATCTGCAAAGATGAATGTTGCCATAGAAGATAACATTCAGATTCCGGTGATTAGGATATAGCTATTTTGTGCTATTATTAAGTTTACTACATGCAGGGAGTCTGGCAAGGCACTTCAGACCATAAATCTCTCTCATGGAAAATTAGAAGAAATTTCAAGAGACCAGTCTAGCTCTCTAATATTTAATAAAGAGATCTACCCAAGTAAGATAGGAAATACTCCCTGCCTACCAAAATAGAAAACCTGATAACGCTTATATTTCCAGAGTTCATTATTATGTTCTTTTGACTTTAGGTCTTAGCCTAACAAAAATATTAACTAGTAAAATTCTAATTGAGAGATGCCTTATCAACAGATTAAAACTACGTATTTTCCCTCCCTTTCAGTTTAAATAGTGTACTAGAGGCTTATAAGCAAAGTCTAATCACTATCAAATGACTCACTCTCCAAATAGAGTACTGCATTCAGACAACTTACACAAGATTCTCCCTATCTGCACTAAGAATGTCTGCTCAAGTGGAAAACTTACAAACTAAGTATAAAATGAACAACTTTAGAAGAGCTAGCATATAACCAGCCAAGAAAATAAGACATACAATTCTATTTTGGAAAAGATTTAAGACTATTTAGACTTACCACCATGCCAGATAATATCACTATTCAATGTTATAAAGAACACCTCCATATCTTTTTAGAGAGCAACCTAACATTGGTATACAATTCTAACAGATGAAAAAACTGACTGGCCTATCGTGTGAATATGGTTTAAAAATAAAATATGATAAAAATTGTTACCAGGTAGAATCCAACATATTAAAAAAAAATAAACCAAAGTGACTTGTTGAGATTTATCAAGAGATGCAGGAATGGTTTTATATTTTAGGTAGTCTAAGAATTCCTGCTATTACTTAATGAGAAAAAACATGAGATTATCTCTACAGGGTCTGGAATAATATGTGATAAAGTCCAAGTCCACCACTTTGAAAACCCTTATTACTAAAGTAGAAATTCATTGGCAAACACTTACTATATACAGAAACTGGCTATCTTAAGCAAACCCATAAACAATTATCATGTTTAATGACAAAGCATTGCTATTCATGTCAGGAAAAAGGTAAGACTATCCACTACCAAATGCCACTATGGAAAGCTGTAAGATCCTCAAACTACTGAAAATGGAACTACCAATTTGACCCAGCAATACCACTACTGGGAATCTACCCAAAGAATAAAAAACCACTAATTCAAAAGGAAACTTGTACTCAGATGTTTATTGCAGCACTATTTACCATAGCCAGACTATGGAAACAAACCAAATGTCCCAAACAAACAAGTGGATCAGAAAGCTAGGTATATGTACACAATGGAATACTGTTCCGCTTTCAAAAAGACAAATTTGACGCCTTTCCTTTGTGATAACATGGATGGACCTAGAAGGAATCATGTTAGCAGCAATAAGTCAGAAAGATAAATACCGGATGATCTCACCTATATGCAGGATATAGGGAAGACAAAGAAAATTTAAAACTGTCAGCAGAATTCAAGCATAGAGCAAGAGAGGGGACAGGGTAAAACTGGAGGGATAGGAACAAGAGATTTAGATGATGGTTCACGGGTGGGAGATCCTGGGGATAGACAATGATGTAAAACACACACACACACACACACACACACACACACACACACACACACAATCTATTTTTAAAAAAGAAAAAAAATACCCACTGCCATCATATTGTTTTCAAAGTAGTATTGAGAAATCAAAGAGAAATGAGGCAGGTAATCACTGTTAATTGATAATGAGACTTCATACTTTGACCCAAAGAATCAATTAAAAAATTACTAAAAGCAAAAAAGTTCAAAGGCAAATAATATACTCCACACCCACACACTTTTCCCCCTTTTTTTAAAGAGACTAGGTCTCACTATGTTGCCCAGGGTTGTCTCAAACTCACAGATTCAAGTGGTCTCTAGCCTCAGCCTCCCAGGTAGCTAGGATTACAGGCGCATGCTACCATGCCCAGTTCATTTTTCAAATAACTAGTTAGGACATACATAAGAACAAAATTAATATAAGCTGTGTAAGATATATGAAAACAATTTAATGTTGACATATAGGTAACATGGAGAGTAACTCAAAGATTTTGTCCTTTGGATATGAAGATGTGTATGTAAAAGTACAAAACCCTTACAATAAAAAGACTATTAATTCTTAATATGTAAGGATTTCATCACAATAAAATACAGTTGAGTCAAAGACAAAGAATCTGACTTGGGAGTCACCTGGCCTATCTCCTAGAATTTTACTGATTTAATCTTAAATTTGTGAAGATAATTTGATGTTGAAAGCAGTTTTATTTTGGTTAATTTAAGTACAATAAATCACTTTAACAATAAAAAAATGTTGTCATGTAAACACCACTTTATTCCTGATAGAGAACAAATCCACAACCCCCAAAAGTGTCTTCTTAGCCCTTCTGAGTGAATCTCATTCCATCATCTCATGCCATGCAGTCACTAATTTGATTTCAATTCCCAAAGCGTTGCTTTTTCCAGAATATTCTATAAATGAACCATAGCATACACTGCTTTTGGTGTTCGCATTCTCTTTTTTTGGGACAATCATACTGTTAAACATTAATAGCACATTCACCATTTTTTCCCCCACATTGGACAGTATTCAATCCTAAGTGGTCCAATTTGTATATGCATTCACTTTTATTTGGGTGTTTCTATTCAAGAAACTTTAGAATAAAGATGTCACAAATACCTGCATACAAGTTTTTTTTGGTTGCTTATTCATTTCTCTTCGATAGATACAGGGTCTAAGTTGTATGGTAAGCATGTGTTTAAATGTTTTCCAAAGTGGCTATACATTTCTATGTTTCCACTAGTAATTTTCAAGATTTTCAATTGCTCTATGTCCTGGTACAACAGTCTTCTAATTTTAGGCACATGTGGTATCTCTCTACATTTGTTATTTGCATTTTCCCAGTGACTAATCACATATTGAGTAGTTTTTCATGTAGTTCTCTACCATCTACATGTCTTTGGGGAAAGAGTAGCTATGACAGGTGAAGGAAAGAAATAATTGCAAACCAAACTACCCGAGATTTTGGCTTGAGTGGGTATAAGTTAGGAAAAATAAAATGAGAGAAATTATGTTTAGGGGATGGCAGTTAGAATTAAGTAGAAGGAAATAATGGAAATCAAGACTGATCTTACCCCAGCCCCAGATTTAAGTTAGCTCTCTTTGTATAATAGTTTCTGATATTTGATTTACTTTTGAATTCCCTTTCTGTGTCTTTTTACTATGCCCAATTTTGAGTCCACATATAGGTACTGTGTTTTCTTTGCACTGTGAGGGAGTGATGGATGAGTACACAGATGAGCAAGTCAAGATCCCTGATTTTAAGGAACTTACAGACAAGCACTGCTATGTGGACAGAAAGGCTATTAAACTATAATACCTAAGTTTATTCTAGATACTTTGGACACGTGTTCTCCCATATAGTTTTGTTCACTTCATAGCTGCAATTTTTTTGTTTGTTTGTTTTTGAGACTAAGTCTCGCTATGTTGCCCGGGGTACCACGGACTCAAGCGACTCCCAGCCTCAGTTTTCCAGGTAGCTGGTATTACAGGCACACGCCACAATGCCCAGCTATTTTTTGAGACTAGGTCTCACTATGTTGCCCTGAGCAGATCTTGAACCAGTGGACTCAAGTGATTCCTAGTCTCAGCCTCCTTTCTTAGGCTGGGATTAAAGGCACATGCCACCGTGTGCGGCCCATAGCTGCAATTTTAATGAATATCTAATACATCATCCAAGAGATGTAAAGATGTCTTGTAAGACATTAGAGCTATTTAGAATTATTCAATGCTATAATGCATGACCATCTACTTCTACATTTAAAACACCTGCTGTGAGATATTCTAAGAAATGAAAATTGAACTGAGTGGAATATTTCAAGTTATAGTAGCATATTGTCCAAATGCTTTTCAAAAGTGTTGCATAAATGTGCACAGTATTACTATTAGCAAAGGGTACTTTTTTAAAAATCTGCTAATTATAAACTGTGAAAAAGATGTTGTTTCCAATTATGTCTTTGATTACATGAAAAAGATGAACATTTCTTCCATGTATTTATTTTATGAATTGTTAGTTAATATCTTCTACTAATCTGGCAACAGTAACTCATATTACATTTTGTATTATTTTAGGTTGCCAATGGTTAGGCTCTCTGTCTTGATTTCCCATTCCCATTATAGCAAGTTTTCTGTTTCTGTTTCCTACAAAAGATCAGGAGAAATAACAGATTCCATGTTCACTGTCATTTAATGAACATGTTTTACTTTATTTCTCACAGGCAAAGAATAGGTTGGCAGGTTGGGTCCTTCTCCAAATAGCAAGCCAGATACTAGCTCATTAGAATTCCTGGAGATACTAGCTCATTAGAATTCCTAGTCATCCTTAGGCTGAGAGGTCAAGGAAATAATTCTAAAAGCAGATTCCAAAATTAGCATGGGAACCAATGTCACAATATTTGTATAGGTTGGTTGTGTGGGTAGGATATTGTTTGCTACTCATTATGTCTTCCTTTATTAATACCATGTCCAATAATCTCTCCTCTCTCTCCCTATTGACTCAAGCTTAAAGTTTCTTTAAGAAGTCTCTCCAGGACTCTGAAAGACTGGACTTCCCTCATGGAAATGCTGGGCTGGGGTTTCTGAGACCCTGATTCATCTATCAAAAGCCATCTGTTTTCTGTCTTCTGGAATCTGCTTTACTGATGGTCACTCCATCTGTCCCCATTCTCAGTGATGTTATGTATTTACAAATATATGTCTTTAACTTTTTTTTCTCTGTCATTTCACAGGGAGCTGTGGACACAGGAAATAAACACACAAATTTAATCTAATGGCTTCTCAAATTTAGAAACAATTAAAATCTCAAATAAGGACATCTAATTAAAATCTGAGTTTTTGGAGGACAAGGTTATTCATGGTACCTGATGTAATACATCAGTTTCCTGATGTGGGTGATCAAAGACTCATAAGTGAGAAAGTTTAAGAAGGGAAAGGAAGTCAGGCAATGGTAGGAGAAGAGTGTCAAGAGTCTTCATTGTTATAGGACAGGGCTGAAATGAGTTTCTGAAAGTGTTTTCTTCATAACGCTGGAACAAGTTAGATAAAGCTCAAAATTTATAAGCAGACACAATGATTGGTCATGGTCCTGCAAATTAAATACTGAAACCATTTTTACAAACCAGGAATTGAAAGGTAAAGATTAACAGTAATAAAGAAAAACTTTCTGTGTCAACCTTTCTATAAACCATCTGAGGAGTTTCTACTTTGTGGAGTTATGATTGACGAGCCAATTCTTCATAAGGAATACAGGGAACCATTCCAAGAAGAAAAAAATTGAGTAGCCTTTTAAATTCTAATTTGGTATATGCATGGCACCAGGTATCCACCCTTCCTGTTGTTTAAAGTCTTGGTATATAGTTTAAGATGCTTACTACATAAGTTATGGCACAGCAAGTAAAGAAAAAATGTCATTTTGAAATTAAAAACGTATTCTAACAATGAATATAAGTAGCACATCATTTGCACTTATATGTAGTGGTGTGAATATTACCAATTAAATCATCCGCTGCAAATTTGTTGCATGACCATGGCTTATTTCCAAGTGATATTGTGAATACTGTTGGTTGAGTGTTCCTAATTTTGCCATTAGTATTGATTTACCTCCCATGCTGCTCCACGCACCCCCGGCACCACACACATGCGTCACCCTGTGTGAGACTTGTGCTTCCCCTTCCCCAAGTAACATTTCATGATTATAAAATACAACTTACTCCTGATCTGTAACTTGGAGAGTAGAGAGGGGAAAGTTACCTCTGTGCTCCTACCACTTGGTGTTACCTCTCTATCTTCTTGTAGGACTAGAGACTGGGAAAAAATTCCAAGGAAAAAAAGAAAAAAAGGGAAACAAAATTTTCAAAATACTTGGCGATAGGCCAATAACATCACAGGAAAATACATAAAGTTTTCACTGATTAAATTGTTATATCAGATATTTTCAATACTTGATTATCTCAAGAAGCTCTGAAAAGACTTTGTTAACTATTATAAATTCACATTTTGCAGGTGAATAAAGTGGACCAGACAGAGTTTTAAAATGGTGTACTATATAGCTGGTGTAAGGTCAGGTTTTTTTAAAAAATTCAGATACTTATTTACTATCTAAATTACTGGTATGAAAGAAACTGGTAAGGAATGACCTTTCTACAATGCTTGGGATCCAGGCAGTTTTAACAGCAATTTCTTTCTTCTTTCTTTTTTTGTTTTAGAGACTAAGTCTCTCTATGTTGCCCGGGGTAGTCCCGATTCCTTCAACTCCAGCAATGCCCAGCCTCAGCCTCCTAGATAGCTGGGATTACAGATGCCTGCCATCGTGCCTGGCAGCTTTCTCAAGACCAGGTCTCGCTATGTTGCCTGAGGTAGTCTCAAACCCATGAACTCAAACGATCATAGGCCTCTTGCCTCCCAGTGCTTCAACTACAGGCTCATGCCTCACGTCCAGCTTAGCAATTTCTTTTAAACATAAAACAAGATAATCCTCACAGGTAGTTCAGAAAAGCTACTGAAATAATTATAGTTGAATAGTAAGTCTGTGCTACCAAAACAGTAGTAATCGTATTTCCCAAAAGTCATATTACAATTTCATTTAAGAACACAGAAATTTTATAATATAGCAGAACTTTATTTCTTCATAAAATAATCCATTACAGAAATTCAGTAGCTCAATATGAATGTATATTAATAATCATAGTTATATGAATAAGCCCAATGACAAAAGTCATATAAACAAAACCAAAAGAATTAGATAAAATTCAGTGGTTTTTCCTCATGAATTTTTTTTTACGTTAAACACCAGAAACACTCCACTTGCCAGTGATAAACATATATCTAATTAAATGCTTCAACAATTTTGAGTCATTTTTGTAGAAGTCACACTAAATCATGTACTTTAAGTATAATATCCCTTCATTTCTGTGAAATGCAAATTTGAACATGATAGTGGGAGGCAGGAAGAAGTTCAGAATTCTCTTTTGGGGGTTAAATATTTTCAGTTTGTCAATAAAAAAAAATGTGTCTAGAATTTTAAGCTTATTTAGAATCCATTTACCCAGATTTCAAGATACTGGCTAATAATGGGAGTATAATACACAATGTATCAGTGAAGTAAGCTAGCTATTATTGCTATTATTCACAGAAATTCCCTTTACTTTTCTCTTGACTCTATTAAAAATATAAATGATGTAGGCAGGCTGAATTGTGAGTCAAAATTAGATAATACCAAACTGCAAGGCCTGCTTGCTACTATTAATTCTCTTTTTCAGGAAAAGGTAAAAGTGAGTTGGAAAGTGCAAAACCCTAAGTTTATGTGAAAGATAACATGAACCTACAAGGGGAACAAAATCAGCAATTCACTAAAAATCATGAAAATATTGTGTGAGACCAAGATTTTTCTTTCCAAGATAGAATGCTGGTAAGTTTTAATTTGAGTTTTGATCATCTTAAAGTTGAAAATGACAGTAATTTGTGGAGTCATAAAAACTACATTCTTAGTTCATGATTAGAAAAACAGAAAAACGCATCTATACAAAAGAAATATGACAGTGAAAGAAAAATAATCTAAAGGGAAGACTTTTTTACTGTCTTTTTAAATAAAGTATAAACTAGAACTCTGGGGAAATTTTTAAAATTGGATACTTGCAAAATGGAGCTACCATTTGACCCAGCAATCACTCCTCTGGGAATCTACTCAAAGGAGATCTCAATAGTTCATATAAAGGGACACCTATACTTGGATGTTTACTGCAGCACTATTTATAATTGCAAGAACATGGAAACAACCCAAATGTCCCAAGACAGATGAATGGATGAAAAAGATGTATATATACACAATAGGATATTACTCATCAATTAAAAATGACAAATTTGATGATTTTATGATAACATGGATGTACTTAGAAGATATCATATTAGCAGAAACAAGTCAGAAAGAAAAAGACAGAAACCAAATGGTTTCACTAATATATGTGATATAGTAAAAACAAGCAAAAGGCCAGAAGGAAAAGTCAGAATAAGCTAACAACCAAACTAAAGTACACAACTGGGGTGGGGGTGGGGGTGGAGGAGAAAGCGGTCAGGGAGGGAAGGTGATCCCTGGGAAATACAAAGATGTGAGATATATATACACACTTTTAAAAAAAAATTGAATTCTTACAAAATGATACTGATTTACTGCTAGGCTAGGGAAACTATGTAAATACAAACATATATAATAAAAAGCTGCCTCCATAATTTTAACTTGCATCCTTATTAAGAACCTATCTGAACCTATTTTTTTTGGTGGGGGGGCTAACATACTATAACAGCAACTTTATATAATTCAACCAATAGAAAGGGCCTAAGAATGAAAAATACTGAACATTTACTTTGTACTAGGCCCTAAATTCTATCTGTTGCTGAAAGTTTGAGAACTCCAGGCAAGGGGTGGGCATAAACATAATCATTGTATGATGCCACAAGGGAAAATCATTGTTATATTCCAGGTAGAAACCACTGGGGTTACAGACAGATTAATGCAGGCAGGAGAACAGACAAGAAAACTAATTTTTTAAAATTTGTCTTTTTATTATTGTGATACCACTGGCTAACAACCCTATATATAATTTAGGTGAACAGATGATTATCCCCACACCACTCCCATCATCATAGCACTTTATCTCTTAATCATAAACGATTTGGTCCCCTTCCCTCACCACCATAGTCCTTCTCTTAGTAGTCTCAAATATGCAGTCATATTACTAGGGTTTGTTTTGGCTTAGTCAGTTCTATAGATAAATAAAATCATTTTGTGTTTGTCTTTCTCCTTCTGATTTACTTCATTCATGGAGCATAATGTCCTCCATCTCCATTCATATTGTCACAAATGGCAAGCTTTAATTTTAATAGTGAAATAGTATTCCATCTTGTACCACCATCTTCTTGATCTACTTGTCTATTTTTAGATATTTAAGCCTGCTTCCGTAACTTGGCTATTAAAATAGTTCTGTAATGAACAGAAAGTATGTGTATCTCTGAATTAATGTTTTTTTATTCTTTGGATAAATATCCCCAGAAGTGGACTGCTGGATCACACAATATTTTTTTAAAAATATTTCAGTAATTTCCATATTGTTTTCTAGAGGGACTGAACCAGTCTATATTCCCACCAAAGGTGTACAGGGGTTACTTTTTCTTCATACCATTTATAATACTTGTTTCTGGTCTCATGAGGTGGATCATACATAGGAAAGTGAGGTGGTATCTCATTGTAGTTTTGATCTGCAGGTCCCTGATAAGAGATGCTGGGACATTTTCCTCACATGCCTGATGGCCATATGTATACCTTCTTTACCACACAGAAGCTTGTTAATTTGATTTGGTCCTATTTGCTTATTTTTGCTTTTATTTTCCTTGCTGATGAAGTCAAGTACCCAAAGATGTTACTGAAGTCAACATTGTAGAGTGCTTTGATATGTTTTCTCCTATGTGTTTAATAGGTTCAGCATTATAGCAAAGATTTTAATCCATTTTAAGTTAATTTTTGTGTGGTGTAAGATTCATTTTCCTGCATGTGGTCATTTAGTTTTCCCAACACCATTTGTTGAAGCTGTATCACTTTCCTTTCTTTTCATTGTATACTCTTAGCTGCTTTGTCATAGATTAACTTCTGCTAGTCTATGTGTCTGTTTTTATCCCAGTATCAAACATTATTAATACAGTCTTATAGTATATGGGTAACATTAATTTAAAACAAGTCCTACGTTTATCAATGGTCTATTAAGTGAAGGAAGTAACAACCTTCTACAATCACTTCCGAAATGTCTAACACCAAAAATACAGTCTATGATGTATATTCTTTTATTTATTTATTTATTTATTTATTTATTTATTTATTTATTTATTTATTTATTTATTTATTTATTTATTTATTTTATATATAAATTTCACAACTTTGTAATCTCAAGGGTTTGCCCCCCCCTCCCTCCCCTCCCTTCCCCCTTTTCCCTCCTGTTCATAGTTGTGCATTTCATTTTGTTGCTTAGCTTGTTTTG